>JAODAL010065211.1:0-18340 GCA_025379985.1 Phyllomedusa bahiana | reverse complement strand
ATTTCAGACTGTAAGTAATCAAGAATATGATAAAAAAAATGTAATTTATAGTACTGATACTACAATACGGTCTTTTTAAAAAAGAGTCCATAGGGGGCCCTCTTGGAAGCGTGAACAAAGCAGGAGCGAGTTAACAGCCCCAAGCAGTTTTTCAAAAAAAACACCCAATTGCAAATCTCATTAAGGCCCTTTTGGTGAACTATTCCTACAATAGATCCATTGGGGGGCTCTTTACACAAAATTGTTATCCCTTTTCTCCTCCTCTGGGGGATGGTCTCACAACCTCTAAGATCAAAAAGCGCAGAGTAGGGTGTTAAAATTTCTTTTTTTTTGGGTTTGGAGCTGGGATACGGGGGCTGGAAACCCAGAAACTTAGGGGCAGAGTATTGGTATTTTCCAACCTCCCGGAAGCCCCGGGAGCCCCCATGATAAGGGGTTCCTCTTGGCCCCCTGGAAGAGTTGGCAGGTCTCCTGGGCATTGTATGTTTGCTAGGCCAGAAGCTGTGCCAGAACATCTAAGGGCACAGCTATAGGCATAGTTGCAAATCTCCGAAGCCCGGGAGTCCTTTTGAAAAGGGGTTTCCTCTTGGCCCCTAAAAAGAGTTGGAGCTTCCCCCAAAGGCATTGTACATTTGCAAGGCCAGAAGCTGTGCCAGAACATCTAAGGGCAGAGCTATAGGCATACTTGCCATCTCTCCTGGAAAGTCCGGGAGACTGCCATGATAAGGGGATCCTCCTTTCCCCCCTGGAAGAGTTGGCAGGTCTCCCGGGCATTGTATGTTTGCTAGGCCAGATGCTGTGCCAGAACATCTACAGTGGGAGTTGGCAGTAATGTATTAACGCTGTTCCGTTTTAAAAATCCCTAAATGCAGCAGTCACTGTTGGCTGTGACATCTAGGTGGTTTCTAAAGGGAAAAGGGCACCTTCTGCAACCCATTGACACTCCCTACAACATAAATGAGTAGTGCTGATGGATTTTATGGCAGCTGGAGGTCAAGTAATGAACTTCCGGGATGCCAAATATAGGAGCCTTTTAAGCTCTGCCCAGAGTCAAACTGTAATATGCTACCTATCACAGGTGTGTGGCATCTGGGTGATTTGTAGAGGAAGAAGGGCACCCTATCTAACCAATGACACCACCCTTAATTAAATTGAAGGGTGCTAATGGTCTCCATGGCAGCAGGAAGTATAGTAATACAGAAGTGTATTAGGCCCTGCCCAGAGACAAAATGTAACGGTCCCTGTCCAGGGTGGGCTCTGTGGTTTTCCAGAGGAAGCCCCCCTGCACCCATTACCACCCCCTGACAGTGCAATCGAGGGGTTCTGATGTCTCTATGGTAGCTGGAGGCCAAGTAATGGCCTCTTTTGGCTGCCCGTGCAAAAGTCTTTAGCCTTGTCCGGCGAGTAAAAGCTACCGGCCCAAAGGTGTGTGGTTTGTGTGATTTTTAGAAGAAGGGCACCCTATTTACCCAATGACACCACCCTCAATGAAATTGACGGGTGCTGATGGTCTCCATGGTAGCAGGAGGCCAAGTAATGGCCTCTGGGGCTGCTACATACAAAAGCCTACTAGGCTATCTCCAGTGACAAAGAGTAATAGACTACCTGTAAGAGGTGTGCGGCATCTAATTGGTTTCTTGAGGAGGAAGGGCACCCTCTGCACCTATTAACACCCCCCACAGTGCAATTGAGGGGTGCTGATGGTCTCTTTGATGGCTGGGCCAAGCTTGCCTGTGGGCTGCCCCAATACAGAACATTTCGTCCCCGCCCAGGGGAACCAACTGAAAAAGGCTACTGTCTTTGGTGTTCAGCATCTAGATGGTTTTTATAAGAAAAGAGAACCCTCTGCACCCATTGACACCCCCCACAACATAATTGGGGGGTGCGTGGGACCCAAAAATGGCCTTGTCGAAAAAATTAGGTCCCGCCCGTGAAAAAATTATGGCACCTGTCAAAGGGGCGGCACTAGGTGGTTTCTAGAGGAACAACGAACAACACCTGTATCAATATGTTATATTCCTTATAGCCTCTAGGGGTCTCACTACTTGTTTATGTGGACTACAATGACATTGCAATTGTTGGGTTTTGTGGTCAGGGCCTGATTGAAAATGTGTAATGGCATTAAAACCCCTTTATGTAAAAAGTGCCCGAAGAAACCTCCGAGTGGATCCATATAAGCAACAACTAACAGAAAAACACCTTCTGCACAAATTGACCTTCCCCTCAATGCAATCAAAAGGTACTGATGGTCTCCATAGCAGCTGGAGGGCAAATAAAAAGGCCCCTTGGGCTGCCCTGTACAAAGCCCATTAAGTCTCCCAGAGCGTGTTTAAAAGCACCGGTTTTAAAAGGCATAATTTACCTATGTATTGTTGTATATAAAAGGATCATGCAATGATGGGTAGTCCAAAAATAGGAAAAATATCAGTTAAAGAAAAAAGTTTAAACATATTAAAAAAAACAAAAAAACTCTAAATTCTGATTTCGCAATAATAAAAACAACTTTTTGGAAGAAAAAATATTTTAAAAAATAAAAAATTGTTCAAAGTACTCTAAACCACACTTCAGTCAAGATGGCTGCTTCCATTAACCATAGGGGGTAAATAAAATAATCAAATCTATAATCAGAGTAGAGTGCGTAAAGAATTCTGAAAAATGTGATCCGTTCTCTTTTACTTAATTTGTGACACTTGTGTTTCTTGTTTTTTTGACTATGATTGAACCAAGGAGCAATCGATGAGGATCAGTTTGTGTCTTGGGTTCATAATCTGCCTCAAGAGCAGGTGGCGTCAATGCTACACTTTCCGATATTACCATTAGAGGTGACATCTGAGCCTGGACCGGAGCGGTCAGTGTCAGTAAGTACAAGTATGTATAACATTAATGGGGGAGACCACCTTTCTTTCAGGGTATCACCCGGTTTGAACAATCCCTATTGCTGAGAAGAGTCCCCTGCTGAGACACTCCATAATCTGTCCTGAGCTGTGGGAACATTGACCAGTAAATTTCAGTTTCCCTGCAGCAACACCACAGGTAAAATTAGGCCCTTAGCATCCTGCAGCATTAATTTACATTAAGGACTTAATGGTGGCGTAAAAGGGAACGTGTCATCAGAAAATTACCTATTGTTTAACTCCTATTTTTATGTTGAACACATTTTGTTAAAGAATTTGGTTGTTTTTTTTAAATTTCCCATATCTCTATCCATATTTTTTTTTTAAACGAAAAAAAAAATCCTGCCGTTTTCACTTTGGCCACTAGGCCTAAAAATAGTCTGATGTTCCTGTTCTGTAGAGAGAGATTGGTGACACCAATGTGAATAGATAACACAAGATCCATCAGTCACCATAGGAGATGACACAGCGCTCCCCCCCTGCACACTGGGGAGCTCCAATAATCCGCTCCACTGGTGGGCCCCATTGATCGTCTCCACTGGTGGGCCCCATTGATCGTCTCCACTAGTGGGCCCCATCATTCGTCTCCACTGGTGGGCCCCATCGATCGTCTCCACTTGTGGGCCCCATCGATCGTCTCCACTTGTGGGCCCCAATCGATCGTTTTCCACTGGTGGGGCCCCATCATTCGTCTCCACTGGTGGGCCCCATCGATCGCCTCCACTGGTGGGCCCCATCGATCGCCTCCACTGGTGGGCCCCATCGATCGCCTCCACTGGTGGGCCCCATCGATCGCCTCCACTGGTGGGCCCCATCGATCGCCTCCACTGGTGGGCCCCATCGATCGGCTCCACTGGTGGCACCACTTAAATCCTGTACCGTCAGAGTCAGATACCATCAGCTTTGGTACACGCCTGAAATTCGCTTTCTTCAGTGATGTTCCAGGTGTGCTGAACGTCTGTGGAGAAAGTCAAGGCTACCTGCGCGCATTAGTAGCGTAGAATGCGCCTGAATCTATGAACCTGTTGTACTGCGGGTCAAAGATTTACCACTTTCTAGCTACAAAACGACAACTCAGGCTCAGGTAAACCACTTTTAACTTGGTCTACCTGTCCCAGCAGTAATGTGCTCAGTTTTGCCATCCTCCCGTCATAAAGGTCTAGAATCATATGGTTGTGGTGCGACGCCTCCAGAACTTCCCCCGATCTCAGGCGCATTACAAGGTGCTACGGGTGCCTCATTATGTGCCTAATTTTGGAGTGCGTCTTATTTTAGATCTAGTGAACAGGGCTGCACCAGGTTTCGAGCTGAAAGGACGCCAGAATACTGGTGCAGCCCGTACATACATGTCGTCCTAAATGTTAAGGTTAAAAAAAAATAAAAAATTGAAAAGTATAAAAAAATTAAAAAAATTTAAAATTTTAAAAATAAAAAAATAAAAAGGTCACCATTGTTTCGGAGCGACGTACCTACTGACCTGGTGTACAAAAAAAAATCCAAACGCCAAAATTGCAGGTTTTTTGTTCATTTTACATCCCGAAAAATTTGGGAAAACAAAGTGAAAAAATTTTAGAATCTATCCCAAAAAAAACCCAAAAAAAAAATTACATTCAGCCCAAAAAAAAAAAAATGCCCAAGTTCAGGCCCAAAAGGTAAAATACAAAAAAGTTATGGATCACAGAAAATGACAAATGTCAAAAATAGGGAATGTTTTTATTTTTTTAAAGTACTAAAACATAACACAAAGCCTACATATTTGTTTTCACCAGAATCGTATCAACCTGAAAAATACAGAGAACGCATCAGTTATATCGAAGCGTGGACGCCATAAAAACAAATCCCCCGCAAACATAGCACAAGTAGTTTTTTTTTTTTGTTGGGGGGGGGGGGGGTTTTACATTTTACCCCACTTAGAATTTATTTATTTAAAAAGTACATCTTGTCCCTCAAAAAAAGCCCTCATATGTGTATGTACATGGAAAGATTAAAAAGTTATGGCTCTTGGAAGGCGGTGAGGAAAAAAAAGGGAAGAACCAAAAAGAACCAAAAACTGATGACCAACTATCAGAAAAGGGTTAAGATTTAGTTCGGCCCCTGGTCGAGGTGCCAGGACTGCGCCCTTTAAGGATTTTGTTGCAGCCTCAGCCAGGGGCGGTTTTTGGGGCTTTAGGCCAAATTCCCGGGTGGGGCTGGGATTTAAAAACCCCTTCCTGTCTGCCCGTTCTGTTGTGATTGTTCTTTGTCCCGGATTTTGTTTTTGTCTGCTGTTTTGTTTCGCTGGTTCTCTGGATTTTGGCTTGTCCTTTTGGTCTCTCTCCCGTCTTGTCCTTCGGTACTGTGGTTTGACCTCGGCTTGTCTGACTATTCTCGATTTTGTTGTCTGTTTCGCATTTGTCTTCTGTTTATCTTCTGTCTGTCACCCGTTTACTAGGGTATATTTTACAAAAAGAGATAACATACATTGGATGGATTAAAACATAACTTTTAATCCCTCATAGGTATATAAAAACCAGCTATCAAAAAAGAACCACAAAAAAAAAAAAAAACCCAAACCAAATCCCTTTGAATCCCTACCTAAATGGAGTACCCGCCCCGAAAAGGGCATCTCCACTCGGAGCCTAAATCTACAAATCCCCTATTACGTCAAAAATAGATGGAAAACACAATAAATGTCCCAATATATTAACTTCCACTGTGCCCTCTATTCCACTGAAAGTCAATATATTGGGACATCTATTGTGTTTTCCATCCGTGTGAATATATTGGTATAGGTTTATTGGCGTATTCTAGGTATAGTTTTTTTTTTTTTTTTTGAAGACTGTATTATTGACCTATTTGTAAATTCATACAGTTTTTACCCAGGTTGATTTTGTTATAGTCAATATTTATCTATTTTTGACATAATAGGGGATTTGCAGATTTAGGCTCCGGGTGAAGTCGCCCTTTTCAGGGCGGGTACTCCATTTAGTTAGGTTAGGGATTTAAAGGGATTTGGTTAGGTTTTTTTATTTTGTCCAGATTGCTATGTGTATTTATTGTGTTTATTAGTTTTTGATCGATAAAGGAAAAGTATTTTTTCATAGGTTTTGGTCGGTTTTTGGTTTATTATATGGTTTATTGTCAGAACCTATTGGCATATTTTAGTTTATATCCAATTTTGGTTTTTGGCATATGTTTCTTTTGTTTTTTTGTGGTTCTTTTTTTGATAGCTGGTTTTTTTATATACTTTTAAGCGATTAAAAGTTATATTTTAATCTATCCAGTCTATGTAATCTTTTTGTCATTTTGTGATGTATTAGTGTGGAGGTTACAGTAAAAATATCTGTGGTTATGCCCGAGTGGAATAATATTTGGGTAGTTGTGGTCGTTTTTGGTTTAAGGTATATTTTAGGAAGAGATTTAAATGCGAGGTCGCCCTTCTCGGAGCGGGTGCTCTGCCTAGGCAGAGCAAGCCCGGGCGACCTTAGGGCATTCCTTACTCAAGGGACGATACGACAGTGTCGGCCTTAGACCGGAAAAAGTTGTGCACCCCTGGTCTAGTCAACTGGGCAAAATCTGAAATCCGTAGTGGAGTGAAAACCCGATCCAAGTAAGCTATTACGTCATTTCTGTTTTACTCCTTAGACCAATATTGATTTGGAAGACGAGTGGAGACTACGGGATGACCAGCTTCAGCAGGTGGCATCACTGATGGAAAAGAGGAGAAGAGACTGGAGACTATTAGCAAACCAGTTAGGGTTCTTAGAGAAAGATTGCACGTTCTTTGAGAAGAATCATCCAGAGATTAAAGAACAAGTAAGTCAAGTTACAGGAACCTAATGCAAATGTTATCAGCAGGGGATCTATGGGACGGAAAAAATTTACAGTCACCCAAAATGTGGAAGATATTTGATATACAAAACAAGAGGAAGATTTCTCACCACCAGGACCTGATTTTCAGCAACTCACGAATGTTCAGTGCCAAACACCTACTCGCCGGTCAAGTGAGATGAAGTTAAGCAAACAAGGACCAGTTTCGGACTTGTAGTGGAGTGATGGCTCATACAATCCTAAAACGTATGTAAAACATCCAATTTTATTACGGAAACATCTTAAAAATGACCGCCTATAGCGGGCAAGCAGCATATCCAAGATAAAATTCCACCATATGCTTACGCGTTTCGAGTCAGAGGACTCCCTCATATCTTAAAAATCATAGCTCATATCGGGCAAACAGCATATCCAAGTTCAAATTTCAATATAAGCTTACGCGTTTCAAGTCAGATGAATCTGACTCATAGCATGCTATGAGTAAGAGTCGTCTGACTCGAAACGCATAACCATATGGTGGAATTTGAACTTGGATATGCTGTTTGCCCGCTATAAGCTATGATTTTTAAGTTGCTATGAAAGGGGAAAATCTCTCCTTAGGGAGGGCACCATATAGGTGTGTGGAGTTTTGAAATTGCCTTTTTTCCCTCCAATAAGCATCTGCATATCACAATGCATTATGGGAAAGGAACTGAGAAGCTCAAGCACCCTCTATTGGATGTAAAAAATCCTCAATTTGCTTCCGACTCGCTGAATCTTTAGAAAGCAAAAGGGATATTAGCCAAGCCAGTATCGCTCATCTGCATACAGCTGTTTTGGGGGTTTCCCCTCATCAGTGCAGAGCAGAGTGATACTGGCTGGCTGGGTGGGAGGCAATGAGTGGCCAAAAAGGGGAATATCTCTCCTTGAGGAGAGCAGCAGATAGGTGGTCATTGTGTCGGAAGCAAATTGAGGATTTGTTACATCCAATAGAGGGTTCTTGAGCTTCTCTACTCCTTTCCCATAATGCCTTGTGATGTAAGATGCTTAGTGGAGGACAAAAAGGCAATTTCAAAACTCCACACACCTATATGGTGCCCAAGGAAAGAGATTCCTTTTCATAGCATCTTATAAAGCTATAGCTTATAGCGGGCGAACAGCATATTCAAGTCCACCATATGCTTACGCGTTTCAAGTCAGACGACTCTTACTCATAGCATAGAGTTGAAACGTGTAAGCATATGGTGGAATTTTAACTTGGATATAACATAGCTATCATTTTTAAGATGCTATGAAAGGGGATATCTCTCCTTGGGGAGAGCGCCATATAGATGTGTGGAGTTTTTAATTGCCTTTTTGCCCTCCACTAAGTATCTGCATATCACAAGGCATTATAGGAAAGGAGTTGAGACGCTCAATAATCCTCTATTGGATGTAACAAATCCTCAATTTGATTCTAACTCACTGAACACCTATATGGTGTTCTCCCCAAGGAGAGATATTCCCCTTTCTGAGCCACTCATTGCCTCCAACTCAGTCAGCCAGTATCACTCTGCTCTGCACTGATGAGGGGCACAACCCCAAAACAGCTGAATGCAGATAAGTGATACCGGCTTGGCTAATATCCCTTTTGTTTTCTAAAGATTAATTGAGGATTTGTTACATCCAATAGCGGGCGTTTGAGCTTCCCAGCTCCTTAACTATAATGCCTTGTGATATAAGATGCTATGAGTAAGGGTTGTCTGACTCAAAACGCGTAAGCATATGGTGGAATTTTAACTTGGATATACTGTTTGCCTGCTATAGGCGATCATTTTTCAGATGCTTCTGAAATAAAATTGGATGTTTTACATACGTTTAAAGATTGTACGAGCCATCACTCCACTACAAGTCCGAAACTGTTCCTTGATATATATCAAATCCACATTTCCTTGTGTAGTCCACTCCTTTAAGAACAATATTGCAGTACAACTTTGTCTACCGAGTCCAGCTACAAATTAGCTTGGTGGCAGAGGCCAATGTAGGATTTTTAAAGAACCACTCTGGGTTTGTTTTTCCCTTTAGTTCATTAGAAATTGCTTCACAGTACTGCCAGTCATTTTGCTCACCTGCAGCTGCATACATGATCTCTCACTGCTGTCACTGGCTCATGAGACCTGCAGCTGAATACAGGATTTCTCACAGCTGCCCCTGGGTCATGTGACTTGCAGCTGAATATATAGGATTTCTCACTGCTGCCCCTGGGTCATGTGACCTGCAGCTGAATACAGGATGTCTCACTGCTGCCACTGGGTCCTGTGACCTGCAGCTGAATACAGGATTTCTCACTGCTGCCACTGGGTCATGTGACCTGCAGCTGAATACAGGATTTCTCAGTTCGGTCACTGGGTCATGTGACCTGCAGCTGAATACAGGATTTCTCAATGCGGCCACTGGGTCATGTGACCTGCAGCTGAATACAGGATTTCTCACTGCTGCCACTGGGTCATGTGACCTGCAGCTGAATACAGGATTTCTCACTGCTTCCACTGGGTCATGTGACCTGCAGCTGAATACAGGATTTCTCACTGCTGCCACTGGGTCATGTGACCTGCAGCTGAATACAGGATTTCTCACTGCTGCCACTGGGTCATGTGACCTGCAGCTGAATACAGGATTTCTCACTGCTGCAAATGGGTCAAGTGACCTGCACCTGAATAAAGGATTTCTCACTGCTGCCACTGGGTCATGTGACCTGCAGCTGAATTCAGGATAAATCACTGCTGCCACTGGGTCATGTGACCTGCAGCTGAATACAGGATTTCTCACTGCTGCTCCTGGGTCATGTGACCTGCAGCTGAATACAGGATGTCTCACTGCTGCCACTGGGTCATGTGACCTGCAGCTGAATACAGGATGTCTCACTGCTGCCACTGGGTCATGTGACCTGCAGCTGAATACAGGATTTCTCACTGCTGCCGTGGGTCATGTGACCTCCACTCTGAATTGCTGACACACGCACACCGGCATGGTTGTGAGACCTGGAAGTAAATGTATTCTTATGGGAGGTTCAAAGTGAGTCTCATAGTAATATATAGAGAGACAGACTTCCTGTCAGCATCAACAGCGCAATGTCTTATGCCTAACAGAGACTGTTGCATCAGCCAGAAATCCTGTATTCAGATGCAGGAAAGCAAAGTAACTACAGTAGTACTATTGAATACCTAGAAGAAATTTCTAATGAACTAAGGGGGAAAAAGTGGAGTTTATCATATCGCATGCTGCACCCTTTACATTAATTTAGACAATGTGCCTCTAACATTAATAATTTTACATATGGTGCCACCTGAAATTGTTATACATTGCATCTCCTAAAAATGATCATACAAACTGTGCCTTCTAAGAGGAATTCTTATGCACACCGTTCCCCTTGGAATTAATCATTTTTACAATATACTCCTGAAAGTATATTACACACTATACCCCTTAAAATTAATTGTATTACAAACTGTGCTCCATGAAATTAAAGGGATATTCCCACCATGCACTTTGATGGCATATCAGTTCTCCATTCTTGGTTCAGAATGGGGGGCTGGTCACGTTTGGGCACAATTCTCCATTTTGTTCTATGGGAGTTCCCAGTACAGAGGAGCAATGCGTTCTCCATTCTGTTCTATGGGAGTTCCCAGTACAGGGGAGCACTGTATTCTCTCCATTCTGTTCTATGCGATTACCCAGTACAGGGGAGGTCTGTGTTCTCCATTCTGTTCTATGGGAGTTCCCAGTACAGGGGAGCGCTGTGTTCTCCATTCTGTTCTATGGGAGTTCCCAGTACAGGAGAGCAGTGTGTTCTCCATTCTGTTCTATGGGAGTTCCCAGTACAGTGGGCGCTGTGTTCTCCATTCTGTTCTATGGGAGTGCCCAGTACAGGGGAGCGCTGTGTTCTCCATTCTGGTCTATGGGAGTCCCCAGTACAGGGGAGCTCTGTGTTATCCATTCTCCTCTATGGGAGTCCCCAGTACAGGGGAGCTCTGTGTTATCCATTCTCCTCTATGGGAGTCCCCAGTACAGGGGAGCACTATGCTCTCCATTCTGTTCTATGGGATTTCCCAGTACAGGGGAGCTCTGTGTTATCCATTCTGTTCTATGGGAGTTCCCAGTACAGGGGAGCTCTGTGTTATCCCTTCTGTTCTATGGGAATTCCCAGTACAGGGGAGCACTGTGCTCTCCATTCTATTGTATGGGATTTCCCAGTACAGGTGAGTGCTGTGTTCTCCATTTTGTTCTATGGGAGTTCCCAATACATGGGAGCAATGTATTCTGCTGTACTCAGAACTTTTATACAGTGAGAAAAATAAGTAATGAATACACTGGCGATTTTGGAAGTTTTTCCACCCACAAAGAATGGAGAGGTCTGCAATTTGTATCGTAGGTAACACTTCAACTGTGAGAGACAGAATCTAAACAAAAAGTCCAGAAAATCCCATTGAATGATTTTTAAATAATTCATTTGCATTTTATTGCATGAAATAAGTATTTGACACAATAGAGAAACAGAACTTAATATTCGGGATAGAAATCTTTGTTTACGGTTACAGAGGGCAGGCGTTTCCTGTAGTTCTTGACCAGGTTTGCACACACTGCAGCAGGGATTCTGGCCCATTCCTCCACACACATCTTCTCGAGATCTTTCAGGTTTCAGGGCTGTGACTAGGTTACATTGAGTTTTAGTTCTCTCCAAAGATCTTCGATTGGGTTCAGGTCTGGAGACTGGCTCTGCCACTCCAGGACCTTGAAATGCTTCTGATGGAGCTGCTCCTTAGTTGTCCTGCCTGTGTGTTTCGGGTCAATTTCCTGCTGGAAGACCCAGCCACGACCCATCTTCAGTGCTCTTACTGAGACAAGGAGGTTGTTGGCCAAAATCTCTCGAAACATGGCCCCATCCATCCTCCCTTCAATACGGTGCAGTCGCCCTGTGCCCTTTGCAGAAATGCCCCCCCCCCAAAAGTTCCACCCCCATGCTTCACGGTTGAGACCGTGTTCTTGGGGTTGTACTCACCTTTATTCTTCTTCCAAACTCGGCGAGTGTAGTTGATGACCATATGACCTTCTCCCGCCTCTTCTGGATCATCCAGATGGTCACTGGTGGACTTCAAATGGGCCTGTACATGTGGCTGGTTTGAGCAGGGGGACCTGGTGTGCCCTGCAGGATTTTAAACCATGACGCCGTAGTGTGTTACTACCTGTAATCTGTGAGACTGTGGTCCCAGCTCTATTCTGGTCATTGACCAGGTCCTCCCATATAGTTCTGGGCTGATTCCTGACCTCTCATAATCATCCTCACCCCAAGAGGTGAGATCTTGCACGGAGCCCCAGACCCAGGAAGATTGACAGCCATCTTGTGTTTCCTCCATCTTCTAATAATTGCACCAACAGGTGTTCCCTTCTCACCAAGCTGCTTCCTATTGTCCTGCAGCCCCACCCAGCCTTGTGCACGTCTACAGTTTTATCTCTGGTGTCCTTAGACACTTCTTTGGTGTTGGCCATGGTGGAGAGGTTGCAGTGTGACGGATTGTGTGGACAGGTGTCTTTTATACAATAACAAGTTAAAACAGGGGCAATTAATACAGGTAATGACTGCAGAGTAGGAGGGCTTCTTAAAGAAAAATGAACCGGTCTGTGCGAACCAGAATTCTTGTTGGTTGGTTGGGGATCAAATACTTATTTCATGCAATAAAATGCAAATAAATTATTTAAAAATCATACAATGTAATTTTCTGGATTGTTTTCTGGATTCTGTCTCTCACTGTTGAAGTTTATCTACAATAAAAATTACAGACCTCTCCATTCTTTGTAGGTGGAAAAACTAGCAAAATTGCCAGTGTATCAAATACTACTTTTTCCCACTGCAAAATGGAGAGTCGTGTGCAAGTGTGATCTGCTGTCCATTCTGAGCTGAGACCTTTGGGGGTCTATTGGTGAGATAGATGAGGTTTTCAGATGTGGGACCTGCTGTCCTTTCTGAGCTGAGAACTTTGGGAGCTTGTTCCTGAGATAGGTGCGGTTTTCATATGTGGGACCTGCACCTATCAGACTTTGATGGTATACCCTGTCAATAGGCCATCAAAGTGTATGGTGGTAACATCCCTTCAATAATGAAAAAGACTGTACCCATCAAATTATATTACACACTGTGACCCTTACAATAATATTACATGGTGTGCCCCCTTAAATAGAAATTATAAGAGAGAGCACCGAATGGCTTGGTAGGGAGGTGAGGATGTCCTTGCACCTGTTGATGTCTGGTTATTCATTCGTAAGCACATTCTATGGATATGATTAAACATGAATTGAGGAGAAGCAGGTCAGGATCCTGCTTCTCCCCAGTTCCTCTGGACTGACTGGTATTTTAAGCAGTGTCTCCAGTTTGGGCAAATGTACGGATCCTCGAAGTATAGGACAGTGAAGAGGTAAATGGTTGGACACTTGTATATGTATGTATTTTGGCCCCCAGACAACATTTTTTTATGCGCGCATTAGTAGGCATACAATGTGCCTGAATTTATGATCCTGTTCTACTGCCGGTCATACATTAGGCACTTTCTAGCGCTAAAACAAGAAGTCATTCTCAGGTAAACCACTTGGTCTGCCTGTTCCAGCAGTAATGCGCCCATATTTGCCGTCCTACCGTCATACATGTGTAGAATCATACGATTGTGGTGCGACATGCCTATAGAACGCCCCTCGATCTCAGTGCCACGGGTGCCCTACAATGCACCTAATTTTGGAGTGCGCATGATTATAATTCTAGAGAACAGGGCTGCGCCATTTTTGGGCTAAAAGGATGCCAGAATACTGGCGCAGCCCCGTACATACTAGAACACCAAGGGTGACATGGATAGTGAAGAAGTAAATGTATTGATCCTTGGTGGTTTAGGACAGTGAAGAGGTAAATGTCTGGATCCTTGGTGGTATCGGATAATGAAGAGGCAAATGCATGGATCCTTGGTGGACTAGGTCAGTGAAGAGGTAAATGTATGAATCCTTGGTGGTCTAGGACAGTGAGGAGGTAAATGGCTGGATCACTGGTGGTCTAGGACAGTGAAGAGGTAAATGTATGGCTTCTTGGTGGTATAGAACAATGAAGAGGTAAATGGTTGGATCCTTGGTGTTCTAGGACAGTGAAGAGGCCAATGTTTGGATCCTTGGTGAATCAGGATAGTGAAGAGGCAAATGTATGGATCCTTGGTGTATTAGGCCAGTGAGGAGGTAAGTGGTTGGATCATTGGTGGTCTAGGATAGTGAAGAGGTAAATGGCTATATCCTTGGTGTCTAGCACTGTGAAGAGGTAAATGTTTGGATGCTTGATGGTATAGGAGAGTGAAGAGGTAAATGGTTGGCTCTTTGGTGGTCTAAGGACAGTGAGGAGGTAAATGGTTAGATCACTGGTGGTCTAGGACAAACAAGTGGTAAATGGTTGGATACTTGCTGGCAGTGAAGAGGTAAATAATTGGATACTTGGTGGTCTAGGATAGTGAAGAGGTAAATGTCTGGATCCTTGGTGATCTCAGTCAGTGAAGAGGTAAATGTATGAATCCTTGGTGGTCTAGGATAGTGAAGAGGTAAATGTCTGGATCCTTGGTGATCTCAGACAGTGAAGAGGTAAATGTATGAATCATTGGTGGTCTAGGATAGTGAAGAGGTAAGTGTATGGATCCATGGTGATCTAGGACAGTGAAGAGGTAAATAGCTAGATCCTTGGTGTATAGTACAGAGAAGAGGTAAATGTTTGGATGCTTGATGGTATAGGATAGTGAAGAGGTAAATGGTTGGCTCTTTGGTGGTCTAAGGACAGTAAGGAGGTAAATGGTTGGATCACTGGTGGTCTAGGACAAACAAGTGGTAAATGGTTGGATACTTGCTGGCAGTGAAGAGGTAAATAATTGGATACTTGGTGGTCTAGGACACTGAAAAGGTAAATGATTGGATACTTGGTGGTCTAGGACAGTGAAGAGGCAAATGTATAAATCCTTGGTGGTCTAGGACAGCGGAGAGGTAAGTGTATGGATCCATGGTGATCTAGGACATTGAAGAGGTAAATGTCTGGATCCTTGGTGATCTCAGACAGTGAAGAGGTAAATGTCTGGATCCTTGGTGGTATCGGATAATGAAGAGGCAAATGCATGGATCCTTGGTGTTCTAGGACAGTGAAGAGGCAAATGCATGGTTCCTTGGTGGACTAGGACAGTGAAGAGGTAAATGGTTGGATCATTGGTGGTCTAGGTCAGTGAAGAGGTAAATGGTTGGATCATTGGTGGTCTAGGACAGTGAAGAGGTAAATGGCTATATCCTTGGTGTCTAGCACTGTGAAGAGGTAAATGTCTGGATGCTTGATTGCATAGGAGAGTGAACCCGTAAATGGTTGGATCTTTGGTGATCTAAGGACAGTGAGGAGGTAAATGGTTTGATCCTTGGTGGTCTAGGACAGCAAAAATATAAATTTTTGGATTCTTGGTGGTCTAGGAAAGTGAAGAAGTAAATGTTTGGATCCTTGGTGGTCTACGACAGCGGAGATGTAAATGGTTGGTTCCTTGGTGGTCTAGGATAGTGAAGAGGTAAATGTTTTCATCCTTGGTAAACTAAGGCAGTGAGGAGGTAAATGATTGGATCCTTGGTGGTCTAGGAAAGTGAAGAGGCAAATGTATGGATCCTTGATGTTCTAGGACAGTGAAGAGGCAAATGCATTGTTCCTTGGTGGACTAGGTCAGTGAAGAGGTAAATGTATGAATCCTTGGTAGTCTAGGACAGTGGGGAGGTAAATGGTTGGATCACTGGTGGTCTAGGACAGTGAAAAGGCAAATGCATGGTTCCTTGGTGGACTAGGACAGTGAAGAGGTAAATAGTTGGATCATTGGTGGTCTAGGACAGTGGGGAGGTAAATGGTTGGATCACTGGTGGTCTATGACAATAAAGTGGTAAATGGTTGGATACTTGCTGGTCTAGGACAGTGAAGAGGTAAATGGCTATATCCTTGGTGTCTAGCACTGTGAAGAGGTAAATGTCTGGATGCTTGAGTGTATAGGAGAGTGAAGAGGTAAATGGTTGGATCTTTGGTGATCTAAGGACAGTGAGGAGGTAAATGGTTTGATCCTTGGTGGTCTAGGACAGCAAAGAGGTAAATTTTTGGATCCTTGGTGGTCTAGGAAAGTGAAGAAGTAAATGTTTGGATCCTTGGTGGTCTAGGACAGCGGAGAGGTAAATGGTTGGTTCCTTGGTGGACTAGGACAATAAAGTGGTAAATGGTTGGATACTTGCTTTTCTAGGACAGTGAAGAGGTAAATGATTGGATACTTGGTGGTCTAGGACAGTGAAGAGGCAAATGTATAAATCCTTGGTGGTCTAGGACAGTAAAGAGGTAAATGTATGAATCCTTGGTGGTCTAGGACAGTAAAGAGGTAAATGTATGAATCCTTGGTGGTCTAGGACAGTGAAGAGGTAAATGTATGAATCCTTGGTGGTATAGGACAGTGAAGAGGTAAATGGTTGGATCCTTGGTGTTCTAGGACAGTGAAGAGGCAAATGTATGGATCCTTGGTGGATTAGGCCAGTGAGGAGGTAAGTGGTTGGATCATTGGTGTCTAGGACTGTGAAGAGGTAAATGTCTGGATGCTTGATGGCATAGGAGAGTGAAGAGGTAAATGGTTGGATCTTTGGTGATCTAAGGACAGTGAGGAGGTAAATGGTTTGATCCTTGGTGGTCTAGGACAGCAAAGAGGTAAATTTTTGGATCCTTGGTGGTCTAGGAAAGTGAAGAAGTAAATATTTGGATCCTTGGTGGTCTAGGACAGTGGGGAGGTAAATGTTTTGATCCTTGGTGAAATTGGAAAGTGATGAGGTAAATGATTGGATCCTTGGTGGACTAGGATAGTGATGAGGTAAATGATTGGATCTGTGGTGTACAAGGATAGTGATGAGGTAAATGATTGGATCTTTGGTGGACTAGGATAGTGATGAGGTAAATGCTTGGATCTTTGGTGGTCTAGGACAGTTAGGAGGTAAATGGTTGGATCCTTGGTGGACTTTGAGAGTGAAGAGGTAAATATATGATACTTGGTGGTCTATGGCAGAGTAGTAAATGTACTATGTTAAAAATCTGTCTCTGATGTTTTCTTCCAATAATTTCCCTGAATTATTGAACATACTATTCTTATTGGGAACACCGCTTTTTAAAACTATTTACAAAGTTACTTAGACCCAATCTATTTTTATTAGCCTTAAAACACACTCCAAACATGATGCCAGTAGCATATTACCTATTCCTCAAACTTCTTACCTGAAGCCTTTAAGCCTTCTGTTCTTACAGGTTCCATAAAGGTGGTCTGTTGTATCAAAAAGGTGGACAAGTAAAGGACATACTGTATTGAACTAATCAAATCCGTTTTTGGGTAAAACCAGGAAAAATTTGATTTCCAGTAGATCAGACGAGTTCATAACTTTTCACCAGTCTTAAACTGAAGCCAAGAAATTGTTTTTTACAAAGACACAAAATTGTCTGACTTGGAAAAAATTTTTGTTCTTGCTTAGATCCTAGACATGCTGCAGGTGTGGGGAATGCCCTCGGCAAGCAGGCACAGGCACAGACTCTACAGAGAGCGCTGAAAACCACCAACAATGCTGACATTGCCAACGAGATCTTCAATCTCAATTTTTAAACCATCGAGGCATAATTAATTGTAATTGCTAAGCTGTCGTTCTCCATTATTACCGATCAATCAAAATGCAGTGTGATTCATGCCTGCATGAAGTAATGTATTTAAAGGGGTTTTGCCATGAAGTAAAATTGAGGTGGGAAGTTTGAAAATTAAATAATAAGCATTTTCATCATTATTAAAAATTCTGCACCGTTTCTGTTTGAGCTGCTCTTTAGTGATCCATTGTTTACCCGCTCGTCTCCAGGGGATACGACCAGGGCTGAGAGCTCCTCAGTCCTGGTCGCACATGCTCAGACATCACCTCTCCTATCAGGCAGCTACTGAGTGTTCACACCCAGGGTGCTGTCATTATACTCCTGTCCTTTGGACTAGTTAGTAATAAGTCAAACAGTGCAAATAAAAAAATAAAAAAACCTCAATGAGGTCTGTGCATTGATAAAGAGGGAAAAAAAATCCACAGGTTACGTTCCTGCAGGGATTTGAACCAAGAACCCTTGTGCTGTAAAGCAAAATGTTTTCCTTGAGCTACTTACAATTCTATTTCATTAACAGAAACCTTTCTTCGACTACAGAGGGAAAGGCTGGTGATGCCAAACCTGAGGGTCACATCATATGCAATTCAAACTAATCACACACGCCCCCTTCTGAGCACACAAAGCTGAAGAGCTGGATGCAGGAGGTAGAAAATGAGACCGTGGCAAAACCCCTTTAAAGGGGTGTCCATTTTTGTTAAAAGGGTCCACCAATAGTATGCTGATCACAGTGTCTCCCAATGCTAGGTCCCCAAATGCTTATTACTTATTGATGCATGGTTAAAAAACCCCAAATCACCTTCAGAAAGTAAACACAATTGTTACAACGCGGGTATACTCTAAGGGTGTGTTCACACGGTGTATTGCAACGCATATTTTATGCGCCGCATTACGCCGGGTGTTTTTTTATAAACAAATATTTATTGGGTTTTTC
>JAODAL010065210.1:0-18341 GCA_025379985.1 Phyllomedusa bahiana | reverse complement strand
CCTCACAGAATTTTCTTGCGGTAAGTGGCCCCTGTGGGAAGCTATGTGACCCTCTTGGTGTAGTTCACAGCCTCCATACCTAACCCCTCCCCTCTTTCCCCCCCTCCCCTATTTTATTTTGTTGTTTTTTTACCTATAAATGGTTTTGTTTTCGCCCTTGATATTTTTTTTACATACGTACACGGATTGTTACTTTTCGTATTACACCCTCATTTGATTCACTGATTTCATACTCTTAAAACTATCTATATGTTTTTTGATATGGTTTAATTTATTGCTTATGACTTCTTTCTTACTCGGGAAACTGTTGCAAGTCTCTTCGTTACTTGTTTTGTTTGTATTTTGCCTGACTTACCTCAATAAAAGCGTTTTGAATTCGGAAAAAACAGGAGTAGGCCACAGATGGACAATGACACAGTGTGGAGGGTGTCACGGCAGCAATCACAGCAATCAGCAAGAAGGTCAGGCAGTGGCACACATCACATCTGGAGGTGGCAAAAACCTTGAGTAGGGCCACAGAGTGGGAACAATGACACAGTGTGTAGGTCACGGCAGCAGCCAAAGCAGCAGCATGAGGTCAGACAGTGGCACATGACTATTATGGAGGTGGCAAAAACAGTAGTAGGGGCCACAGAGCGGTACATGGACACAGTGTGGCGGTCTACGCAGCAGCCACAGCAGCAGCATGAGGTCAGACAAGGCACAATGACACAGGTGTAGGTCCCTACGGCAGCCAGCCACAGCAGCAGCATGAGGTCGGCATGGGCCCAATGACAATTCTGGAGGTGGCCAAAACAGGAGTAGCCACAGAGTGGGACAATGACACAGTGTGGATGTCATGTCAGCAGCCAAAGCAGAGCATGAGTTCAAGGCAGTGCACAATCAACATTCTGGAGGTGCAAAAAACAGGAGTATGCCACTGAGGGACAATGACACAGTGTGTAGGTCAACTCGGCAAGCAAGCCAAAGCAGCAGCATGGAGGTCCAGACAGTGCACCATGACATTATGGAGGTGGCAAAAACATAGTACTCCACAGAGTGGGACAATGACACAGTGTGGAGGTCACGCGAGCAGTCACCCCACAGTACAGCATGAGGGAAAGACCAATGGCACAATGACACAGTGTGTAGGTCACGGGCAGCATCCCAGCACAGCAATGAGGTCAGAAAGTGGCACAATGACATTCTGAAGGGTGCAAAAACAGGAGTAGGCCACAAGATTGGTACAATGACACAGTGTGGAGGTCATGGCAGCAGCCACAGCAGCAGCATGAGGTCAGGCAGTGGCACAATCCCATTCTGGAGGGGCAAAAACAAGGAGTAGGCCACAGATGGGACAATACACAGTGTGGAGATCACGGCAGGCAGCCACAGCAGCAGCATGAGGTCAGAACAGTGGCACAATGACATTCTGGAGTGGCAAAAACAGGAGTAGGACCACAGAGTGTACAATGACACAGTGTGGAGGTCATGCAGCAGCCACAGCAGCAGCATGAGGTCAGACAGTGGGCACAGTGACATTCTGGAGGTGGCAAAAACATGAAGGAGGTCCCCAGAGTGGACAATGACACAGTGTGGAGGTCACTGCAGCAGCCACAGCAGCAGCATGAGGTCAGGCAGTGGCACAATCACATTCTGGAGGTGGCAAAAAAAACAGAGTAGGCCACAGAGTGGGACAATGACACATGTGTAGGTCACAGCACAGCAGAGGTCAGACAGTGGCAACAATGACAGAGTATTGGAGGTCACGGTCAGCAGCCACAGAACAGCATGAGGTCAGACAGTGGCAGAAAAATATAAAAAAAAAACAATGACACAGTTGTGTAGTCACGGCAGCAGCATCATGAGGTCAGACAGTGGCATCAATGACATTCTGGAGGTGGCAAAAACAGAAGTAGCCACAGAGTGGGGACAATGAGAAACGTGTGGAGGTCACGGCAGCAGCCACAGCAGGCGCATGAGGTCAGAAGAGTGGCACAATGACTTCGGAGAGTGGCAAAAAACAGTAGTAGGCCACAGAGTGGGACTATGACACAGTGTGGAGGTCAACAGCAAGAAAGCATGAGGTCAGGCAGTGGCACAATCCACATAGTGGAGGTGTCAAAAACATAGTATTTCCAACAGAGTGGACAATGACACAGTGTGGAGGTCCAGGCAGTTCAGCCACGTAGCAGCAGGAGGTCAGGCAGTGGCACAATCACATTCTGGAGGTGTCTAAAACAGGAGTAAGGCTACAGAGCGGGACAATGACAGAGTGGTGTAAGTCTCACGGCAGCATCCACAAGCAGCAGCGAGAGGTCACACAGTGGCACAATGCCACAGTGAGTAGGTCACAGGCAGCAGCTACAGCAGCAGCATGAGGTCAGACAGTGGGCACAATGACATTCTAGAGGTGGCAAAAAACAGGCGTAGGCCACAGAGTGGGACAAGACACAGTGTGGAGGTCACGGCAGCAGCCACAGCCAGCACCATGAGGTCAGACAGTGGCAACAAGACTTCTGGAGGTAGCAAAAACAGTAGTAGGCCACAAGTGGGCATCAATGACAGCGAGTGTAGGTAATGAAAGCAGCCAGCAGCATTAGGTTAGAGAGTGGCACAATGACACAGGTGGAGGGCATAGGCAGCAGCCACACCATCGAGCAGGCAGCATGAGGTCAAGGCAGTGGCCACCAATGACATTCTGGAGGTGGCAAAAACAGTAGTAGGCCACAGAGTGGCACAATGACAGGAGAGTGGATTGTCCCCCGGCAGCAGCAGCAGGAGGTCAGAGGAGTGGCACAATGAAATTCTGGAGGTGGCAAAATCAGGAGTAGGCCACAGAGTGGCTCAATTGACTCAGTGTGAAAGTCATGGTGCAGCGAGTCCTACAGCAGCAGCATAGGTCAGGCATAAGAAATAGTGGCTAGAGGAGGTAGTTTGAACCCAGACTCATTTCTCAAACATTGGGTGAGGCGTCAATGGCTGATGTAATCTGACGCCCTTAGACAATGGTCGTGTGGACAATGCCAGGCCGAATCCACTTGAACGTCCTGATCATCTTGACAAAAGTCAGAAACTCACATTTCCGCCATTTACAAGCGGGTTACTCCTGGGGTAACGATGGCCCCACTCCGCAACAAACACCGCTCTGATGCCACACTACTGGCCGGCAGGAAAGCTTCTCCACAGCAAATTCGGCAAGTTGCTGGCACATATCCATTTGGCTGTCCAGTACTCCATCGGTATCTTCTAACTGGGGTGGCAGAGTGCTGTCCAAATAGGGGTTTTTAAAAAAGGCCACCACCTGTTGTTCAGGGGTCTGCTGCAGGTCCTGCTGCTGCTGCTGCTGGCGACTGCCCTCCTCACTAGGCAGGTGAAGGAGTAGGCCAAAGAGTGGCACAATGACACAGTGTGGAGTTGACAGCATCCACAGCAGCAGCAGTATGAGGTCAGAGGGGCACAATGTCATTCTGGAGGTGGCAAAACAGGATAGGCAGAGAGTGGGCACAATGAACACAGTGTGGAGGTCACTGCACAGCCACAGCAGGAGCATGAGGCTCAGACAGTGGTCACAATGACACAGTGTGGAGTGTCACAGCAGCAAAGCACATTGCAGCAGCATGGAGGTCAGACAGTGGGCGACAATTTGACAATCTGAGGTATCAAAACAGTAGTAGGCCACAAGTGGCCACAATGACAGAAGAGTGGAGGTAATAAAGCTGCAGCAGCAGAGGTGCAGAGAGTGGCATAATGAACACAGTTGTGGAGGGGCACGGCAGCAGCCACAGCACAGCATGCAGGTCCAGACAGTGGCACAATGACACAGTGTGGAGGTCACAGCAGCAGCCACAGCACACATGAGGTCAAACAGTGGCACAATGACACAGTGTGGAGTCAACGGCAGCAGCCACAGCATCAGCATGAGGTCCAGAGAGTGGCAACAAAAACATTCTGGAGGTGCAAAAAACAGGAGTAGCCCACAGAGTGGCACAATTACAGAGATTGGGAGGTGACGCAGCAACGAGCATGAGTCAGAGAGATGGCACAATGACACAGTGTTGAGGGTGGGCGGCAATACCAGTCCCTGGTAAAGATGGTTTTAGGCACATTGAGAAACGTCCAGCAGATGTGTGGCAATCAGGCGGAGGCGTCATTCAGATATAGTGCTGAGGCAGGTAGTTTGAAAACCAAGACTCATTTCTCAAACTTTGGGTGGGCGCGCATGCTGGATGTAATCTGACGCCTAAGGCCAATGATGTGGGTGGAAATCCTGGCCCGATCCACGCTGATTCATCTTGACAAAAGTCCAGTCGCTCCCACATTTTTCGTGACAAGCGGGTTCTCCTGTGGGGTAACGATGTCCCCCCGCCGCACTGAACACCCGCTCTGATGCTCACACTATACTGGTCCGGGGGGGTTGCAATGACATCTCTCCAACTCGCAAACGTCTGCAAGGGGGTTTTGCGACCGGGACCACAGCCGAGGGGGAGCCGAGTTATGGCATCCCATTGCGTAGTCCAGTGCGGATCTTCTACCTCGTTGGTGGTCAGGAGTGCTGTCCAATAGGCCACCACCAGTATGTTTCAGGGGACTGGGCTCCAAGTACCTGCTTCTGCTGCTGGCGACCGCCCTCGGTCACTGGATTCGGGTGAAGGAAGCTGCACATAGCAGTGACTCCAGAGTTAGGTTACTGCGATGGATCTTGTACTGCTCCTACCCCCTCCCACCTTCTCCCACACTGCGCATAGTACGTTGAGCACTGAAGAACCCCCCCTTTCGGACCTGTCAGAGGAGGTAACGATGCCGCACATAAGCAGCGGCCCAACTGACTATGGAGGATTTCCCTATAGTATTTGATTTTTCCTCCCTCTCAGCAGCTGGGAAAAAGGCTCCCATTTTGACCGGATAGCGGAGAGTCCAAAAGGGTGGAGAGCCAGAAGTTATCCCCTCTGCCGGATGGTGACTATTCGGCTGTCACAGCCAGGCAAATCAGGTATGCTGCGGTCAATCTGCACAAGTGACTCCGATGGCTCCCTGCCTTCCATCTCCACTGTATCCTGCCACGGTCCCTTGGCGGGTCATCTGCCCTCGTCTTCCTCATCTCCCTCTACCTCCTCCAGCTGCTCCTGCTACTCCCTCTTGTCACTGGGTAAAAAATCCCACTCATTTCACCAACAATGCTTCTGCTCCAAATGTCCTCCCCTCCTACTCCAGTTCATCCCCCATCCGGACTCATGGTGGCCACAGAGATGTAAGTCGCCACTTCTCCAGTCCCCTTGCCCAGAACCAGTTTTTTTCAAGCAATCTGTTACCAGGACATGAAGCAGTGGAAAATGACAAATAACATCGCTCCGTCGAATGGCCTCAACAAATGGGAGGTGTCCACGCAATGACTGCAACTGTCTGACAATCAAAGTTACACAGGGGAGTACTCCTGTCCACCTGGATCATCATCTGGATCTCAAAAAAACAATATGCCTTTCTCTGTTCATACAGTCGGTCCAACATTGCAGGCTGGAATTCCAACGGGTGGAAACAACGCATATCAGAGTGTGTTGGGGGGAGGGCCGTTGTCTGCCTGCCTGCAAAACTTCCTTGCTTTGTAGTAAATGGATTGAAGTTCATGCACAGTTTCCTGGCCATTTTAAGAATCTTCAGAAGATCGGTGGAAGACTTCAGGAAGCTTTTCACAACCAAATTGAACACCGTGCGCCATGCAGCGCATGACCATCCTCCTCCGGAGCAGCGCGGACACCATGTTACTCCCATTGTCGTCACCATGGTTCCGATATGCAGTTGGTGCTGAGAAAGCCACACATCGATTTCTTGCTGCATTACGTGGAGCAGTTTCCTCCCATGTGTGGAGCTTTCGTTCGCCGAGGCAAGCCAGGTTAGAACTGCCTGACACCGCTGTGCCCTACACATGTGGTATGGATGGAGCAGTACTTGTGGAGGCTGAGATGATGGTGGTAGTGAAGGAACGGAGGAGGCGTACATTGGCGCAGGAGCACAGCATGAAAACGTGGAGGAGAAAATGGTGTGTCCTGTTCCCGCAAGTTTGTTGTGTGTGGTTCCTGGCAAGAAGCAACATTCTCCCATTGGGGCGAAAAGGACATGTACTGGGCCCTGACGTATAGTTAAGCTCAAAACTCCGAGCTGACAGTGCATCTTGGGAACAAACCGTAAGTCTCAAGGGACTAGCCCACCTCTTATTCTACATATTTATGAAGTGCTGGTACTGCCATTTTTGGAAAGAAAATTTCGGCTTGTACTCTCCATTTCGGCGCGCAACAAGCCATAGTTCTCTTAACGGTGCAGAGTCCACCACCATTGAAAGGGAGGTACTGCAGTACCCAATTCTACTTGGACAGGAGCACGGTCAGCATCTGCACTTAGGATGGTTGGACACATACTGTTTTTCTCTTTGCAATTCGCCTCACTGAACGACTGCTGGCGCCTGAGTAGCGAGGATCAGGGCCTCCTGGACTGGAGATGATGGCAAAGATAAACACTCCCTTCTGCAGAGGTGGTGGAGCCCTTGACTGGCTCAATTGGCAATACGTACGTTTCCACTGGCGCTATACTCTGCTGCGGCTGCAGAGATGGACCACCACATCTGAGCCACGTTTTCCTCCAGGTCACCGTAGATGGAGACGCTTGCAATGTGTTGACCGCAGGGCCGTTGTTCCACCGTTAGCTCCCCGGCCACAGCTTCACTATTCTGCTCACAGATTCACATATACTCATATTCGTTCTCGGCACTCCCTCCTGTGGTCTTAACAAAGAACTGCCACAACCGTCCGAGTATCTGATTTTAAAAAGCCGCCGAACGCTCCTCACCTGAGTGACAACTACCGGCCTGCTGCTCGCTGAGCCCCTGTGCCACTACTTTCTGGACCTGCGAAGGCGGGTATTTCTTTCTACCCGTGGTCGCTTGGCTCCCGTACTCCACACTACTGCCGCTAGGTAGAAGTACAACATAGAGCCAGCCAGGGAAAAAAAAAAAACCCCCCAAAAAATGGGGGGAAAAAAAGGTTCCATTACTCCCCTACGTTTTATGTCATATACTTTACGACATACGTTGGAAACCCAGAGCACCGCAAGGGTATGAATCTCAGAAATGATCTCGCATATATATACTAAATAAGTACTTGCTTACTATATGTAATGATAATGTGGCAAACACTGTATAAAGGTTGAATGCATTTGTTCTAGTGACATGTGTTTTTTTAATCACTTTTTAAGAGGAAATGACGTAAACGTATGAGGGTAATGAACCTCCCATTTGTTTTCCCCTATATATAAGTGAATTCTTGTATAAGCATGTTGTACTTTCCGTGTATCAAGGGCCTAGTAACAGCCCTGAAACCGTTGGAGTGTCTGTGTACCCCCTGCTTTGGTGTTACATATAAAAGGCAGCAAAATTTTGCACTAAGTCCGCTGTTTCATGTTGTCTTCTCTTATGACTGGGCTCTTGCGGTGAGCCCGAACAGTACGGCGTTGACTGAAGGCTAACTGCATCATGGACTGAGTTAACACAGGTTCTGACAAGTCTGAAGAAGTGGTGAGTGCCAATGCTTTGTTGTATATTTTGTTCACACTGCTGCTACCCTGCTGACTCACGGCCACAAAACCCACTTGCCGACTGCGCCGCTGCCTGACGCACAAGTTGAAACGCCCTCTTCCTCCTGACGAAGAGAAGCCCCTTGCATCACCCGGCTCCCAGTGCGGTCGACTACTTCATCATCTATTGTGTTTCATCGTCACTGCTGTCCCTCATCACACGTCCTTGGTATCATAGGCTGACCGCTCACCAAACATGACCTCCCATTCCACTCTCCACATCTATACTTTGCCGCCTACTGCAAGAAGCAGGGGATATCATTGGCCCCATTTCTTCGCTCAAGTATCAGCTGAACTTGCGCCCATCCTCAAATTGTTCATGTCCTCGCTATAAGTGCCCTGAGCCCAGAACATCATAAGTATATCTTCTGACTGGAGGAACCGATGGACAGAGGGAGGCGGGTTGAGGACCAGTTGAGGGCCGCTGACGCCCTCCCGGGCCCATGTGCCAACTAAGGGTTTGTGTCTGACGATCCGGACCCGCCTCTTGGCTGGGGGTTGTCAGATGTCATGCTGGGAGGTAGTGGATTACCTAGACGACAACCATTCAAGAACCCCTTTGGGTTTGCTTGTCAACCACGGCCGCTAGATGACAGCGGCAGTTGCTGGCCTTACCGTGTGACCCCTGCGGCGACGTCCCCGGTTGCTGTGCTGTGACCTGGCCGTGTTCCAGGAATGTTTTGTGGCCACTAAGCCACTCCGCATGTGAAGAGGCCCCGACACCTCTCTGTCTGCTACTAACTGTTTTTCTAAATGTACGACACCGTTTGATGAAGATATCTTATAATGATAACTACACACCCTTGTATTTGACTCCAAATGAACCCACTAAGAAGTCTTGGGTAATCCCTTCGGATCTAAATTGCGCAAAAGAAATAGCAACCCAAAAATTACCAGCTTTGTAGCGTGTTAAAATGGTGTGTATTTTACGGTTCAACACAACAACAGAGAAACTTGTAAATTAACCTTTGGTATGTGAATTACTAGCATGGCAAAATTTAATTTTGGCGTGAAAAAGAACTGTTTCTTTATGTGACCACAACAGCAGAACAATGCTTAATTTAACCCAATGGAATCTAAATTGCGCAAAAGAAATAGCAACCAAAAATTACCCAGCCTTTGTACATGTTAAAATGGTGTGTATTTTACAGTAGCAGAACAAAAGAAAAAACTTGTAATTAACCTTTGGTTGTGAATTATGCTAGAGGCAAAATTTCTTTTTTGGCGTTGAAAAAAAACGTTTCTTTTTAGTGAACACAACAGCCAGAACAACGCTTAATTAACCCTGGTTGTAATTGCGCCAAAAGAAATGAGCAATCAAAAATAAGTGTGTATTTGGATTGTAACAACGCTGTTTTCTTTAAATGAATACAACATTACAGGCTTAGATTAACCCTTGGATATTCAATGTGCTGAAGAACTGAGCAGATAGCATTAAAAAGTAATAGCAGCGGCATTGGACGCATACGGACTTCAGTTCCAATACCCCACAAAATCACAATTAGAACGTAAGAGAAGCAGTCCTTTGAGACAAGCGTGACACCCCTCAAAAATCGCTATATAAAATGAGTTCTTTAGTATCAGCTATCGGCAGCAACCTTCCCTACCAGTAACAGTGAGAGCGGTATTAGCTCTCAGCATCGCGCCCGTACTTATATAGTGCAGTACGTCACAGAATCCCGCCGGTCCCCTCTGATTGCTTCATCTCTGCACATGTCATGCAGGGCTATCCCTTCTTCTCCCAGAGTTCCTTTTGCCATGTAACTCATGTGCTCGGCAGGCCCATTTTAATCAAATCAAAAGCAACACATTCGTTCCGCGAATTACCCCAAACTTCGACTTCGTTCAGAATCGAAGTTTTCCTGACATTCTAAATGAATTCCACTTCGTTAGAATCGATTCGCCCATCTCTAGAGATATGGTGCTGAGTTACCAGGCGCCAGCATCTTGCATGGCTGGGCTGGGACGGGGTCAGCGCCAGGTGCCAGCAACGTTGCACAGCTGAACTCAGTTAGACAAGAGAGGTTGTCAAGATAGTCACTTATAAAGGGGTTGTGTCTGTCATGCAAAGCAGTGTGATGTGCCTTGCCCTGAAGAAATATGTGTAATGTCCACACGTGAAAGAGCCGTGAGTTAAAACCTGAAGTTCCCTGAAGATTTGTTGTCTGCTGGTAATTGAGCATTGGTGCACCACACGACTATTACCACCATCTCTACTAATCCCCCAATAATCTGCAATGTACATCATCTAGCGCCTGCGTTTTTACAATCTGTGAAGCGTAAAGATTTGTCATGTGTGAGATCGGAAGGAGAACTGAAGGTCAGCAAGTTAAACCTACAGTAAACATAGGGTTAGAAAAAAAAGATATCCAGTGTATAGATAGTACCATGTCCTCAAATACATACACTATTAAGATGGCATTAACACCAGCACTATATTACCTGATTTCAGGTCAATGTGTAAATACAAAAAAAGAGGTGTTAAAAGACGTAGGAAACAAGATTGGAAATGTTTGTGGATGTATCAAATAGTGGGATGCCAAAGCAGGAGATAGATGGGGTTAACAAGTGTTGTGGGAGAGATGGTAACACTTGGGAAAAGGTACAAATAAAAAATCTAAAGATAAAAAATGTGTAACAGTATTGCAAAGTGTTGTAGGAGTGTTAGAACAACAAGCTAGATTATATCAGGAACAGTTTGCTAATTATGTAGTGGAAACAGTAAATAAGTACAGACAGCATAGACATCTGGAACCCATCACAGACACAAGGGAAATACAGAGTCTGATAAGGAAAGAAGGCTGAAAAGAAATAGATCATTGGAATGGTAAAAGTAAGAGTGAAAGAGAACTAGAAGACACAGTCAGTGATAAACCTGAAACATTCAATAAAGATTAGTATGTTCTTTCATTTGCTCAATCTGCCGCTAATTGTTTACGACAAACAATAGCACTGGCATTCAAGAGACAGCACAAGATAGAAGATGTGTCAGAGACACTAATGCTGAGTGGAATAATAATTTTTTTGTGCAAACACAATAGCCCGGATGTATAAAAGCTGCTGCGCCAGTTTCCTGACATACTACAGGTTACGAGAGAAATAATGGAGTGTGCCCTGTAAGACACAGTCCTAAAGCATTTGCGCCCAAAAGAATGACTCTGTCCGACAAGACCGATACTTTTATCTGTGTCACTCTTCAGGAGGGGTGTCTATGCCAATTAATAGGATAAGGCTAATTTATGTAGCTGTCATGACAAAAATGTTGCAGTTCATGCGTCGTTATTTATGCTATTTTCATAGTGGCAAGGCTAAGGCAGAATTTGTCACAGTGTATTACACTTTTTGGTGCACAGGCAGTTTGTCTTGTGACATGACACATTTATGAAATACCGTGAGACACTTTAACCCCTTAAGCCAAATGCCTGAAAAGTACTTCATGACCAGCACATATTTTTAGTTTTTGCCTCATTGCGTTTTAACGGTCGTAACCTTTTTATTTTTTCAATGACGCAGTTGTATGAGGCCTTTTATTCAGGACAAGTTGACTTCCTTCGGAGAATAGTTTACCGTATATACTCGAGTATAAGCTGAGGTTTTCAGCACAAAAAATGTCTCCCCTCGGCTTATTCTCGAGTCACTGTCGGCGCTCGGGCCCACAATGGCCTGTGCGTCCGACAGCGGACCTTTCAGTATATGCGGCTCCTCAGGGAGCGCATATAACTGATTGCCGAGTGACTGCACAGTGTCCGGGCGCGCTGCTCTGTCCCGGACACTGTCCACGAGTCCTTCACCTATATGCGATCCATCTGGAGCACATATAGGTGAACGGGATACGCACTGTGGTTCAGAGAGCGATCGCATCCGTGCTCCGGCAGTGGACTCCGTGGCAGATCGCAGACTCGCGGCTCTCCCGCCGGAGTCATCCGTCACAGGCAAGCTTGTGTCCCATCACACTGTGTGCGCGGCCTGTGGACGTCCACCCGCCTGTGCCGTGAAGACAGAGTGAGCGCGCCCGGGGAGACGGATCAGCGGGGATCCAGGTAAGTGATTGTTTTTTTTATTTTGGCCTATTATTGCCTACAGCCTGCCTATACCTGCCTAATACTGCCTATAGCTGCCTATACCTGCCCTTACCTAGCCTACAGCTGCCCTATACCTGCCTACCAGCCGGCCCTATACCTGCCTCCAGCTGCCTATACCTGCCCTATTCCTGCCTACAGTGGGCCCTATACCTGCCCTATACCTGCTACAGCTGCCTATACCTGCCCTATACCTGCCCTACAGCTGGCCCTATACCTACCTACAGCTGCCTATACCTCCCTAACCTGCTACAGCCGGCCCAATACCTGCCTAATTACCGCCTACAGCCCGTGCCCTATACCTGCCTACAGCCCTGCCACTATACCTCCTATGGGGCCATATAACCTGCCTATTACCTGCCTATGGCCATATTCCTGCCTATGGGCATAATACCTGCCTATTACCCTGCCTAAGGGGCCATATAGCCTGCCTATAAATCTGGCTTTTGGGGACATAATAACTGTCCCTATTGACATCCTATGGGCCATATACGTGCCTTTTGGGACATATACCTGCCTATACAATGCATATAGGGCCACTATATCTGCCTATAATTGCCTATGGGGGACATTAAACTGCCTATGTACTTTTATTGGTATCCATTTTTTATTTTTAAAATTTTTACCATAGCCGACTGCATTTACTAACCCCTAGGGCTTACTGCTCGAGTCAATAAGTTTTTCCGTTTTTTGGGGCTAAAGTAGGTGCCTCGGCTTATACTCGGGTCGGCTTATACTCGAGTATATACGGTAAGTTCACTTATAAATTATTACAGAATTTTTTTTCCTTTTTTTGTTTTTTAAATTTTTATTACACCATTCACATTTCACACTTAAAAACTTGTTAGATTTATTCTACAGATTATTACGGTCATGTGGATACCTAATATATGTATGGGATTTTTTGTGTGTGTTTAATATATGCACAATTATATTTTTATTAAATATTTATTTTTGTTTTATTTTTTTCTACATTTTTTAGGTTTTCTACTTTTTTGTAATCTCATGAAGGGATAACGGATATCGGAAGGGGACATGTTTTTACCATGCTGTATTAACTCTGAACACTACAGTAGTGTCTGACCTACATCAAAGTAACCATCCCTGAAAAAGTGTAGTTTTGTAATAAATGAAACTGATTGCTAAAATGGCATGTAGGTATGGGAACCTGAAGAATATTTTAAATTGCCTTCTTCTGTTAAAAATCCCGAAACAGCATTGTCTGCAGATGAGAGATACTGGCTTGGTTAAAGTCCTTTTTGCTTTCTCAAGACTTGGTGGGTCAAAAGCAAATTGAGGATTTGTTACATACAACAGAGGGTGCTTTGGGCTTCTCAGCCCCATTCACATAATGCTCTTGTTAATATCAGATTACTTATAGAGGGCGAAAAGGGCAAAACATAACTCTACAACCGTTCATTGCGGTGCTCTCCTCATAGGAGATATCTTCCCCTTTTCTGAGACAACTCAATGCCTTCCCAACACATCCAGCCATTATCCGTCGCCCTGCTCTGCACTGGATGAGGGACAAAAATCCGAAACAGCATTGTCTTGCAGATTAGAGATACTTGCATTGGCAAAAAATCCTTTTTGTTTCTCAAGACTCGGTAGGTCAAGAAGCATTTGTTACAACCAACAGAAGGACGCTTTGGGGCTTCTCAGCCCCATTTCCCTAAATATTTTGTGATATGCAGATGCTTAGTAGAGGGCGAAAAGGCAAAACATAACTCTACAAGCTGTTCGTTCGGTGCTCTCTTCAAGGAGAGATCTTCCCCTTTCTGTTAATAGTGTAAGACATCTGATGGAAATGAGTGTGCTTGTATAGTATATTCTAAAATTCTTAATGAATTTATAGAAAAAGATCATGCAAATTAACATATTTTTGTTTTTTCCTATCACATATTGTGGCAGTCTTCACTGTGAAGAGATGGAAATTGTATAAATCAATGTTATCGGGTATGTGCACCCAACAGTAGAGTAATAAATGAGAAAGAATGCATGGAATGTGTGAGGTGTAGCCAGATAATACAAGTTGTGAGTTTCACAATTATTGTGCACCACATTTCCCTAGGATTAAAACATATTCTTTCTTTCACTTTTACCGCTACCTTGGATTTCTTAGCTGTTATTTAAAAGAGCTATTAATTTTCTCAAATGGCTTCCCTGAGCCTTTATTTATCTCTTGTGATGCTTTCTGTGCTAAAAATTATGGCTATCCCGGGAGTCCTTCAGTCATTATTGGTGTCCATCATCTAATGGACCCTGCATTTCCTGTGCAATAGAGGTTCCAAACAGAACCTCTGACACAGATGAGAAACAGGCCTAATTTGTGTTTTTTTTGTGCTGTGTGTAGCCTCCATTCTCTGAAATCAAACAGTAGCATTTGCTGTTTAAAGAAGCTGCTTTCCAACTACAATCCCCAGGATTCTTTTCTGTGCTTAGTCTATCTTCCCACCTTTCAGTCTTAATCTCAATGCATACCCCAGCTTTTCGTCTTCATATTAAAAGCACTGGGTGGCAAGACCAAAGGGATGTGGCTTTATAATCTGCTTTGAACAAAGCTAATCCCATTTGGCCACCTGAGTCTTGACACAAAGCTGTATTTCCATGTGTTGAGACACATAGGCCTATTGAGTGTTCTGAACTGCAATACGGTTCCTGTTCACGGCCGTTGATGTGGCCACCTGCCACTGCAAAGCTCCAGGTAACTGACAGCTTCTCAGATGCAGTTGTTTCATTGTCATGCTCTGTGCAATTGTCTGCTTAGGTTTGTGCTGGCCTTTTTAGTCTTAAAGGGCCAGTGCACAATTTCTGCCTGCTTTAGCCTACAAATCTCCACCTATTGCTACTTAAAGGTGCACCTGCGCTTTATCTCTGCCAGTGCTTTGTTGTTTGTCCTCAAGTTCGTTTCTTCGTTTGTGCTACTTTCATTCCTGTTCACGAGAACCTTGCTCTATCTACTAACTTCTCTGTTTGCCTGCTGCCTGTCCTGATCATTTGTTATGTTGAAGATTATGAAAGGACTCTGTCTGCCCTGACCTTGCTTTGTTTGTTTATTCCAAGCCTGATTTTTTTGGTTTACCCCCAACCCTGCACGTGACAAGGTGACCAGGACGGGCATAGAGACCTGGAAGTTCCCTGCTCTTGATGCTATATATGTGTAAATACATTTCGCAAAAGTGAATACACACCTTACATTTTCGTAAATATTGCATTATATCTTATTATAAGACAACACTGAGAATATGACATTTTATTTTTAACAACTTGTAAAGAATCATTCTACGTGACTTTCAATATATATGTTTCCCTAGTCATTTATACCACTAGCCCCCAAAGGCTGCAAATTTGAGCTGCCTCCCCGCTCTTAAAACACTTTATAAATTTTACAGTAGCTACTTTTTTCAGACTTTTTAGTTGCAAAAAATTCATTTATTGTATATATCCACAAAATTCCAGGAAAAAAATTTTAAAAACTCACCCCTTTTCGGGGAAAAATGGTCGGAAAGGGAACTTAGATTAGGAAGTCCCCAGGGTTTAAAATGCTGCCGGACGATATTTTACTCCATCGGAGTAGCGGGAGATGTTTAAATATGCCGAGCTGCAAAACTTGATTCCCGCAACGTTTAGAAGGGGGCGGGGCCTTTTTTCTCAACAATTTGGGGGAAAGAAGGCGCCGCCCCTTTGAAAAAGTTGTGATCGATTTTGGGGCAGGCCCCGGGATATGCAAAAATCTCCTCTGCTACTCCGAAGGAGGAATAGTCGTTCCGGCGGGAGTTCAACATCGGCTTCCTAATCCCCCCCAAAAAAAAACCATCGTCTTTTTTCTACTGCATTGTGAGTTTTTTTTAAAAGTTTGGGCCTTGGGAATTTTTTGGATAATTTTTACAAAAAAGAATATTGAAAAATAAAAAGTCTGAACAAGCTAGCTATGTGAAACATTTACAGTTTTAAATTTTTGTGCCCTCAAAAAAAACCCCAACAGACAGCCCTTTAACAGTTGGGCAACCCAAAAGCCCAGTACAAACCCTAAATGAAAAAGGACCAAAACCGGGTTTTTAATTTTGGCCCCAGTTTTCATTTAGAGAAATTTTCTTTTCAAAATAGAAAAATATGAGTGCTGCCAGCATTGCTGCAGAGGTTAAAGTTGGGAGGAGGGCCCGCCTGTCAGTGCAAGACCTTATGGCCATCCCAAAGTCCCAAAATTTGGGAACAAAAAATGAATACACCCCTAAGTGAAAATTGGGCAAAAGCTGCCCCAAAAATTTTCCATTTCCCTTCCATGAGGTCATGTGACTTGCAAGGTCTCAGGTGTTTTAAATTTTGTGCTATCGCTCTCAAACTCTCTCATACTGGTCTTTGGAAGTTCAACATAGCACCTCATGGCAAATAACTCATGGAGGATCTAAAAAAAAAAGAATTGTTGCTCCACATAAAGATGGCCTAGGCTATAAGAAGATTATCAACACCCTGATATTGAGCTGCAGCATGGTGGCCAAGGACCTTACAGGATCACTCAGAACAGGTTTTCGCCATGGTTGACCAAAGAAGTTTAATGTACATGCTCAACGTCATATCCAGAGATTGTCTTTTTCAAATAGACACGGTTTGCTAGCTTGCGCAGGGGTTTAAAAAGGGATGGGAGGTCATCCTGTCAGTGCTCATAAAATACTGTATCGAATAGGTCTGCATTGATGTTGTCCCAAAAGGAAGCCTCTTCTTAAGATGATGCACAAGAAAGCTTGGAAAAAGTTTGCTGAACACAAGCAGACTAATGACATGGATTACTGGAACCATGTCCTGTGGTTTGATGAGAACAAGATAAATGTATTAGTTAAGCATGTGTGGCAGCAATCAAGTGAGCAGTACAAAGACAAGTGTGCCTTGTCTATAGTCTTACAGTCATGGTGGTGGGAGTGTCATGGTTTAGGGCTGCATGGGTGCTGCCAGCTGTGGGAAGCTACAGTTCATTGAGAGAACCATGAATGGCAGCACTGTGACATACTGAATCTTTGCATGATCACTGCCCTTTGGATAGCGAGCCTCAGAGCACTATTTCATCATGTCAACACACCTCAAAAATTACCACTTCCTTGCTAATGAAAATTAGGGTAAAAATGCCAGACTGACAAAGCATGTCTCCAGACCTAAACCCTGAGCAACTTTGGGGCATCCTCAAAAGGAAAGTGGCGGAGCACAAGGTCTATAACCTCTTCTGGCTCTGTGACATAGTCATGGAAGAGTGAAAAATTATTCCAGTGGCAACATGTGAAGCTCTAGTAAACTCCATGCCCACGAGAACTAAAGCAGTGCTGGAAAATAATTGTGATCTCACAAAATATTGACATATTGGGCACAATTGGCGACATGCAAGAAATTTGGCGTTAACACGCCAAATTTCATTTGCCTAATAATAGGCTAGAATGCGCCTTATGTATGAACCTGCTCTACAACGGGTCATAGATCAGGCGCATTTTAGCACTCGAGCAACAGTTCTGATCAGGTATACCACTTTGAAAATGGTATAGCTGTTCCAACGTAATGCCCCAAAAAATCCATAGCGAACAAAATACGTGTTTCGCTAAGTTCTAGGCGCCCTGGGTGGGAGGTGTTTTAAAAAATTTTAAGGGGGCTGCGCCTGGTATCGGGCTGAAAAGATCCAGTATCTGATGCGCCCTGCATCATGTGCCCAATCTGCCCATTTTCACTAGTGGTGTACTCCTTTTTTTGAAAGCAGTTTAGACATTGATTTCGGGTGCTGAGTTTTTTTTGGGGGGCACACCAAATTTATAAAAAGCTGTCACGATACTTTTTATTGTATCAAAGTGCAATATCTTTAATGCTGTCCCATGAAAAATAAACTACAATATTAGCAAAAATGTGAGGGGTGTAAGGTTTTTTGAGAGACTGCAAGTCCTGATACAATGATAAGGTTTCTTGACGGAGGTGGTAGGGCTATTTTTGTAGGTGTCTGTGTCCTAGCTCAATGCTTCTGATCACTACCTTTCTTATGATAAGTTAAAGAAATGAGAGTTGGACTGTAGTCCTCAGTTGGATCCTCTTGACAGCTGCTGGTTCGGGAGCTCTGTCAATGGACCTCTTCTATTTCCTTTCTCTTCTTGTTATGTTTAATGCTCAGTCACCTTTGCTGTTGTCTCCCTTATTATTCCTTCTGTCACCTGTCTTGTCGCTGCTTTTCTCTTTTCTCTTTTTCCTGGTCTTTCCCCTGTCTTTGTTTTCTATCTGTGCTACACCATTAAAATTTGTCTCCTCCACTGCATGCACTGATTATTATCACGTATTGGACAAAGCTATTAATGTCATAACGTGGCATCACAGGACTGTTTATTTTTAGTCAAATACTTTGGGAATAGTCTTTTTTTTTCCCTTTTCCCACATTTTTTTAAAACAAAACAATGTGGTGAGAATACCTCTTTAAGTTGTTGTGGGGGGCTTCCAGGGGCCTACTAACCTCGTTGTTCAATATCAAAATTGGACAAAAAGTTTGTATATGCATATGCATGCAAAGAATGAAAGACATCCAAGTATGATATCAATGAAATCGTCTTTTTATTGAAAGTTTTGTACAAATTTAAATAATCTTTGTTTTCATGGTGTAACATATACAGATAAACAATATATATATATTTTTGAACATAA
>JAODAL010065209.1:0-18341 GCA_025379985.1 Phyllomedusa bahiana | reverse complement strand
GCGGCGCCCCAATGCTGGAGCATGTGGAGGGTGGAATTCCAGCGTGTTGCCACGTCAACAATGAGACGGTTGACGGGGAGGCCGAGCTGACGCAGCCAGGCGGGATGAAGCAGGGTGCGAACGGCGGAAGTGCGAACTTACACTTCGAGCCTTCCTCAGCAGGCAGTCCAGACCCGGGTAGCTCTTTAGAAATTTCTGGACGACAAGGTTCATGACATGTTGCCAGGCAAGGGATGTGCTCCAGCCTACCGATCTTAAGGGCGGCCAGAGATTTCCCCCGTTATCGCACACCACCTTGCCTGGCACAAGGTTCTTGCACCCAGCCAGCGCTCGGTCTCGTTGCGGAGACCCGTCCCAGCTCCTGACCTGTGTGTGGACGTCCCCAAAGGGACAGATTAATTTCAACACGGCTGGTTTCTCTGGGAAACGTGATGCCACCAGAGGACCTTGGGGGAAAGACCCGCACCATCCCTGCGGTTTTGAAGAGCGTGCGCCGAGCCTGAGAGCCACCGTCCCCCCCGAGACATCCCCCCAGCTCACCCAGTGACCTTTTCACAGAGATATAGCGGCCTTGGCCGTGCTTACTAGTCCATGTGTCGGTGGTCAGATGGACTTTTCCGGCCACAGATGCAGACAACGCGCTTGAAATTTTAGATGCACGTGGCTGGCCAGGGCAGGGAGGCTTTTCTGGAAAAGAAAATCCCTGACTCAGAATCTGGTTTTTGGGGGGCAGGCAAGGGCCATGACTGGCGGAAACCCATCTGTGTCCAAACCACGGAAAGGCAAACATTTCCAAGGCCAAAAGCCTGGCAATGCCGACATTCAGGCTTTTGGCTTTGGGATGGTTTGGGGTTAAAGTGTTTCTTTGCTCCCAAACCTGGGAAGACAGAAGGCTGGCTGCTAGACTGGCCGCTGTACGGCGTGCAGGTCGTCAAACTGGCGGAAGGAGAAGGGGGTAGGGTGGGTCTCTGGGGGTGCTGGTGGTATCGGGGACGGTGGAGGCTGAAAGCGGAGGCTGATCCCTGATCATGACTCTGAGAGACAAAGGGCAGCTGAGAACGCTTGGTGGTGGCGGGGAGGAGGAGGCGGGGACAGAGGGGTGTGACAGTGGTTGGAGGCCCGGCGTCGGTCCTGGCCTTTTTTGGCCAAGTGTTGCCTCCATTTCAACTCATGCATTCGCTGCATGTGACTAGACATGTTGGTGGTGGTTAAACCACCTAACGGGGTTCTTGCCTCTATCTTAGTGCGTTTACTGCGCAAAAGGCGACATATGAACATCACTGGGTGAAATCAGAGGCTTCGCTGCCGAAGAAGGCCGCAGCTTGAGAGGTCCTGGACCTTTTTTGATGGCGATAAGCGAGGAGCGGGGTATTGCACTGACCGTGGCTGGCGAATCCACATCAGCGGACTTCTGCGACCGCCGCTCTCCCTTTTTGAGGCGGAAACCTTACATGACACTAACCCCATCGTCTTTCCTCCTCGACCAGTGACTCGAATGCGCTAGCAAGCAAATTCCGCTGAAAAGACCACGATGGATCCGACAATGTCGTCACATCATCATCAACACAGGTGACTTTGTCGTCCTGACATTCTGCTTCCAGGAGCTGCGTGCTAACAATCAAGAGGGACTGCAAGGCGTTTGCCGATCCCCGGAGATTTTTTGCCGATTGACACGGTCTCCTTCCTCCTCCTCCGATGGCATACCTAAAACTGGGCGTCAGAGCGAGAAAATCATCCTCTTTGGCCTCTTGATCTTGTTAACATGCCTTCTACCCAACGCATTTTGTCACAAGAGAGTCTCAGCAAATGGATTATCCACAGTGGTGGGTAAAACGAGGTGACATTGGGCTGCTTCATGGTTGACCAGATGCCAACGTGGGGCTGGTGATGCTGCTCGACGAACATTTGTGGCCGTAACTGGGAGACGAGCGAGAAGTAAATCACTGCTGAGGATGGCATGGTTGCCATTAGAGACCACTAAGGAACAGATTTGGCCCGACCGCTGTTCGTTACTGTAGAGTATTCCACAGGGCCCTGACCCAGCGATGACAGGCCTCGCACGGTCCTGCAACTGAACGCATCCTGCTGGCACTGCGTGTTGCTCGCGCCACGCACATCCGAGAGGAGCACCTTCGTCTCGTACCCTCCTACCTCATGGCTCTAAAACCCCCCTCTATGCGCTCGCTTACCAACCTGAATTATCGCTCCATGTGTCAGACAATATAACAATTTTTTGAAGGAATGGACAAGAGTTTTGGAAAGTCCTTAATTTCTAAAAGACTCATAGTCGGCAAATCACAGCTATCCTCAAATCCCTCAAATCAAAACAAAATTGCGCTGGATTCAAATTTAAAACTGCAAAGTAGATCTATCAACAAAGCTGGCCTGCGCCCAAAGTGAAAACAAAACAAAACGTAGCTGAAATGTATTCGGAGTAATAAAAGGGAATTCTGGCACTATCAATTCACTCGCTGGTGACTACACAAATTGCTCGTAATTCAAATTTAACTGCAAGATAGATCTTATCAACAAAGCGGCCTGCGCCAAAGTGAAAAAACACGTAACTTGAAAATTTATTACGGATTAATACAAGGTATTTTTGGCACCTTTCAATTCACCTGTGGTGACTACAAAATTGCGCAGTGTTCACATTAAGTGCAAGGTGCCTCAATGAACATAAGCTTGTAGTCGCCAAAGTAAAAAACATATCTGAATGTTTCTGGATAATACAAGTATTTTTTGGCATCCTTTCAAAATTCCCTGTGGTGACTACAAAATTGCAGTATTCACCAATTAAGTGCCAAGGTCCTCAATGAACAAAGCTGTAGTGCGCCAAAGTGAAAATACACGGATCTGTAATGTATTCGGATAATAACAGGTATTTTTGGCACCTATCAATTCCACCTGTGGTAAACTACACAATTGCTGGATTCAAATAGTAATCTCAAGTGCGCCTCTATCAAGAACAAAATCTGGGACTGGGCAAAAGTGCAAAAAACACTATTCTGTCTGTCATACGGACATAATAAAAGGTAAATTTTTGGTGCGCACCTATCAACCCGTGTGCTCGACTACAAAATTGACTGGATTCTAATTTACACTAATCTGCCAAGGTGGCTATATCACAAAGATGGAAATGGCAAAATTGAAAATGAACACCTGTCTGAAATGAGTAACTGATACATTAAAGTGGAGTTTTGCACCTAACACAGAGACTGCAATTACTAGAAAAGATGTGTATCCTAATATATGTTCAGGCTGCCCAATTATCCACCGTAAATATTTCAAAGAAAACTGTTAATAATAAAGCTATTTGCAGTGCAATGTCTACACTAAGTCTTGGTGAAAGCTTTATTCCAGTATTCTTTAAGTAGAGCTATGTCTGTGTTCGCGCCCGCGGGGGCCCCCCCTTCCCTCCCTCCCATAGAACTTTACAGCGGTGTAGATGCCTCCTTTAAAAATGTCTCTAACCTAACTACATAAAAATCTTCCAATCCTAATCTAACTAAGTTGTAAAGATCAGCAGCTTAACAGTAGAGAGCTTGTTCTCTGTGAAGAGAACTACCGATTATTTCGCGTGCTCTGTCTGTTTGGACATCCAACAGAGCGCACGTCCTCACCTGCCCCTGAGCACGCTGAGATGACACTGAGGCTGATAACAGGAAGGGCTGTCTCTAAACTGTAAACGATGAGGTCATGTGATTTTTCCAGCCAATTGCAAACTACAGCATCCCAGTCATGACGTTCGCACACACATCTCACCCGCTCTAGTTCTGCTAACTGATTTGCTGGCCGCCAAAATGACAGGAAGGCGCCGAAAATGGCGCGATGCTTATACATGATGCACAGAATTTTAACCTAAATTATCGCATGATCTAAATAATTTTCGGTCAACATAAAAACTGGTCCCGATTTCAAACTTTGGTCGATATGAATTGCTCACACTAGCTTAAGGAGTACAAGAGTCTAAACTGGAGGTATTATATTTATTCCACATAACACTATTATCTGATACCCTCAAAAGGAAGTGTTGCCAGCATAGGGAACTAACATTCTTCCTCCGCCTAATTCTTTTGATTCTTCACAGCCTTAAAAGATTTACATTTATTTTCACGTAATTAATGTTTCGAACGAAATTGCACACCATAGTCCATCAATTGGGGATAGTTTTTGGACTCTATGAAGAAAAAGAGGGCACTTGCAGTTGTTGGAGAGATTTATTCGATGAACAAGAATCACAGACCCCTGACAATTCCCGGAGATGTATCCGCCCAGATCTACGAGGTTTCCATACCCTTGTCCTTAACCACACAGATGGAACTTTAACTCGATTGTGACAGAGGATTTGAGAAGATTTCCTCTAAGGGTAAAGACATGAAACATTTATCAAATGCTCAACGTGATGGCTTTGAAGAATTACAATCATTACACCGGATGTTGTATACAAGGCAGCGGTCAAGGGAGGAAACATCGGTGCATCTAGCCAGTTGCGACTAAAATGATTGAAAAAGATGCTTCCCCCACAATTGGGGGGATAAAGAAACATAAAAAAAATTGTCCCATCCCCCGGTACAGTCGTTTCCCAGGGGTTTGCTTTCAAATTTAGAATGGAATCGGGAGGGGATTACCCCCCAAAAAAATTTTGATGGGTTATGTTTAAATCCCCCAAAGACCCCCACATTATACCTTCCCCAAGGCCCCAAAATGTTAAGTCCCCCTGGTCGCCCGAAGTTTCGGGATTGGGGGTTTATGTAAACCGGGGTCAAAATTTTGACTTTTTTTAAAAAACCGATGTAAAAACATTCCCATCACATGTTAGGGCACTGAGTCCCTGGGAGTGTTGATGGCATTGTTAGGGAAACGGGCAGTTTTGGAAACCCTTAATAGGTCCCTATAACCGCAAAAGGGTTTGAGGATGGATTCGGGGGGGTCCTTCCCCTTGGGGAGCAACCTGGACAGCCGTTTGTGATTTAATTTGCATTTTTGCAATTTATATTGAAAAAATTTTTTTTTTGTATTTAAGGAATTTTTTACTCCCGAAAAGCGGCACTGCGATGGTGCGGGGTGTGCCCCCTGTATGCGAATCTCTTTCCCCGATTTGGGAGGGTTGTATTCATGGCGATGGGGGGCACGCTGCTGAACCCGTGCAGTGCTGGATGCGTATTTTGACATCTTTTTTTTGGCAGGGTTTGGGATGGCCTGGAAATTCTGGTTTATTAACCCGAATTCTGAATATCAGATTGACATCAAATATGATTAAAGAGTGGATTTTTTGATTTTTTAATTGAAATGATCAGAGGGATACTTTTGCGGATGTCTTTAGGAAAAGCACGTCATCAAATTTTTACTACTGCGTCATCTCTCAATTTTTTCTCCTTTAAGGGTGTTCGGTTGGTCATTCCAAGGGGTGAAGCGGGATTGCTCACCGAGGGAAAAAATTTGAACCAATCTGGATTTTAAAAGGTCCCTTTTAGGGAAGGGTTTTGTGGAAGTTATTAGGAAAGGTACCCTTTGGGGTAAAAAAACCCTAGGGATTTTATTAAAAATCGGGAAAAAAGATCATAGATAAAAGTCCGCTTTTTCTACATTTAATACACACTGGTTTTTATGAGGAAATTTTTGAAAAAACATTGGCCAATTCTTCAAACTGAGCCTGTTTTAGACAATCTGGTCGTCCCCCAATGATGACAGCAAGGAGATGTCGTAACTTAAATGACTTTTTGACTAAGAGTCATTATGTTCCTGAAAGAAAGATATTTTTGGGGAATTCTAACCCCAGGACAGGGATTTTTCCATGTGGAGATTGTTTGGCATGTCGAAACATGGTGCGTGCGAACACTTTTCCAACAAAAATGGGTCAAGATTATAAAATTTAGTTATCTCTTGCAGTACCACCAATGTATTATTTGGTACATGTGGTGTTCCAAATATATGTCTTTTGAGAACCTGGAGTTCGGGTGGGGAAAAGGAAAAGTGAGGGAATCTTGCTGCAAAGAACCCCAGGATATTTATCTTAAAAGACCATACCTAAAAATTTTTCCAAATTTCATGATTGTAATCCGAGCTATTAAAGGTCTTTGGGAATTTGTTGTTCCTTGTGGCATTTGGGGGTGGCAAGTAAAAGGTTAGAACAGAAAGAATGCAAATGGACATTCATCTAAAACCAGTCTCCGATTGGTTTGAAGAAAAATTGGCTTTGATCTTTTTCTGATTTTTTCCCCTTCGTTTTTTTTTCATTGTGATTTATTGTCCGGTGTAATTTTTTGCCTGTGTATTTTCTATGTGTTTTTAATTTCATTTTATTTATAATCTTTTCAGATGTTTTATATTATTTATATTGGTGTGACTGATATCTCTCCTGTCCATCCCTGCATGTGGACCCCATTTTCTGTTTATTTTTTTTTTTGGGACAAAATGGATGAAAAAAAGGATAATAAAAAAGGGAAGAAAAAAAAATAAAAAAAAAAAAAAAATTTTTTTTTTTTTGTATTTTTAATCATTTGTTTGTTTTTTTTAAAATATTTTTTTGCACTGTCATTGTATTAACTTTTGTTTTTTAAATTAGTTTAAAAAAAATTAAGTTTTTTTTCATATGTCATTTTATTTGAGGGTTATAGGGTTATGCTTTCATTTTCACATTTTTTTCATTTTGTAGTGTGCACTTTTATCACTCATGTCATGTAACATTGACTCTTTTTAACACGCCATTCACTTTTTTTGATTTTAAAAATTACCCCCAAAATTTTTTAAATTATTGGATAAGTAATTTCACCCCTTTATTAGTTTTAGTCCTATTGTTCCCTTTTTGATTGGGTTTTTAGAGTTTAATATTTTAACCACATGCAGGCTATGTGGCTGCCCCGGGATCTGCCGGGCCTTTCCCCTTTTTCCCGGGTCTTTTGGGTGTTTGTGCGCATAAAGGGGGAAAATGCGCATTGGGGCCCCATGCCAGTAAGCAGGGGCCGGAAGTGGGGCACGGTCCGCTCCGTTTTCCCGGCGGGACGCCAAATTTTGCTTTGCTTGATCAGGTGAGTTTCTTTTCAAGAGATTTTGGCCCCCCATATATACAGTTCCAAAGGGGCAGTAAATCCTTTGGTCCACTAAAAGAACCGTTTATTGGCGAAACGCGTGGGAGGGGGGTTCGCGGTGATTTCCATTTCCCTCCTTTTGGGGACTTTAAAAAATTATGACTCTTTACTATTTTTTTGATATTTTAAGTCACTTTGTTTCCCCAGTGTAGTCGGTGTAGGGTGTGGTACTCTTTTTACATGTGATGTAGGTTGCCAGATTACTTTAAGTTTTGTATCAAGGGTGCTTTTACATCATAAACTATTAGAACATGTTTTTTACTATAGACACTTTTTTTTTGGTTACTTATATTTGCTATGTTTTTGGGGTGTTTATTTGTGTTGGCACTATTTCTAATTCTTTAGCTGGTAACTTATTGGAGTATAGGTTGTCACTTCCGCTGTTCCCCCTGTTATTGGTTGCCCTCTTGTTTGTATTTGTTGTTTTTATCTCTATTGTGTATGTATTATGTCAATAAAGTATTTTGTATATTTTTGAGATAGGCCTCCAGTCTTTTGTTGTTTGATATGTTTGTGGGAGTATCTCTAGTTAGCAAAAAAGGTGCTTTTGGCGCTATTTGTTTAGGATAAGAAGTAAAGCAGTATACCGTATTTTACGGACTATAAGGCGCACATAAAAGCCTATGATTTTCTCAGAAATCGAAAGTCCGATACGCCTTATATATGAATCAATTCTTCACTTGGGTTTTTAGGTTTTGTTCAGAACGTATTAGGTACAGCTATTTAGTGACATGATTTGTAAACTGATTTGTAACTGATTTGCAACTGATTTACAATACTAAAATACGTTCCGAAATCAGTTACAAATCTATTTGCAAATAAGGCCTCATTCCCCACGCCTTATTTCTGCGCGGTTTGGGCGCCGTACTACGCGCCGGATTTGCGTGCAGTACGGCGCCAATCCGCGGGCAGCAATTACGGTAATCCACTGCTCTCATAGAGAACAGTGGAATCTGTCGCTCCTCCCGCTCGGCGAATACCCCGCGGGGGGAGAAAGTGACATAAACATTATTTACGGCGCGGAGCGCCGTAACAATGCATTGTTAGGGGGCCGGGAGCGGCGCCCCGCCGCATTTCCGGCCCGGCCCCATCCGCCCCTTATTCACGGCGGATTTGTGCGCTCAATACGGCGCACAAATCCGTCGGGAATAAGCCGTGTGAACACGGCCTAAGTGTCACTAAGGCTATGTTCACGCAGCTGATTTCAGAACTGATTCACGTCGGATTTCCGATGTAAATATGTTCCGAATCAGTTGAAAATCAGTTGAAAAATAACCCTCACTAAGTGTGACACGTTTTTGCGATACGGCACAGAGATATGTACATGTATTGACTTTGTTACAACTTTACAAGTTGAGAGTTATTGTGAAAGTGTTGAATGAAGCTTGGCTTGCGGTCTGAGCTTTGTTTTATTTAATGTGCCGCGCCTTATAATCCAGTGCGCCTTATATATGAACCAAGAAGACTTAACAGGCGCTCATTGATAATGCACCGAAATGGACACAGGTTGCCAGCAACTCCAATAATAAAATCCAATTGCCTTTATTGTGAAACCATTAAGAAAACGAAGACATGAGGGCCCAAAAAGTGGGGGCCTGGGACGCTGACGCGTTTCGGGCTATGCAGAAACCCTTAATTGTAGCATGTATATACCCTAAACCATTGCCTTTATTACCTTACAAACATTACTCACCTGTGTTCATGCAAGACAGTCTGCCGTGACTTCCTGCTGTCCGCGCATGCGTTCCATACTTCCGGGACGCCAAAGCATGCACCACAGAGCGGCCGCAGCGCAACCCCACCCACACAGGGCGGGAGGCAGTGACGATGCAGCCGCGCATAATGATAAGTGCCAATGACGCCTGAGAGCAGGAAGACCATGCATCCGACATTAAGAAGACCACAGTGAATGCCCGCATTTTTTTCATCAGGGAGAACAAAATGATAAAAGACATTTCTATATAATAACATAACTGTTAAAACTGAATCACAGGTGTACATGAATATGCCGACTGTATATACACGAAGACATGTGGCAGTATATTTGACACATTCAATAAAGTTCCCTAATAATGCAACATAGTTTCATTGCGGATACTGAGACCTGCCGAACACTGGTGTTTAATGTGTGTATCCAAAAGGCCCTCACGATCTCTAATTTTAGCTTCCAGATTACCCCCCCTTTTTGCCTAGGGATACTTTCTCTATACCGAAAGCTTTAAAATGTTGTACATTAGAGTCGTGGGCTTCTACAAAGTGTCGCGAAGCTCCAGACAAAGTGCGACCCCTGGGATTTTTTATCCCATTGAGATGTTCCAATATTCGAATTTTTAATTTACGCAACATACATCCTATATATAATAAATTGCATGAACTACATTGTATTGCATAGATTACTGCCATGGTATTGCAGTTGATGTATTGCCTAATAGAAAAATAATTTTGCCTCCCGTCTGAAAAGGTACGTGTAGGGGTACGCATCAGCGTCCCAGGCCACCACATTTTGGCCCTCATGTCTTCATTTTCTTAATGGTATCACAATAAAGGCAATTGGATTTTATTATTGGAGTTGCTGGCAACCTGTGTCCATTTCGGTACTGTCTCTATGGGTGTCCTCCAGACCACAGCTGTGCAATCCAAATATCCGGGTATGGTGAGCTGGCTTTTCTGTTTTCTTTTGCTCATTGATAATGCGCCTTATAATCCGGTGCGTCTTATAGTCCGAAAAATACGGTAGATTGTTCTTTTTAACAAAACAAGCCACAGGTAAATTGGTCAAAGTAATGAAAGTCCTGTGGGAGGAATTTCTCTAGTGAGGTCATCAGCTCGTGAAAATGCTCCCTTAAGAATAAATTAATCCCTATTAATTGATATCATATTGCTATAAGTAGTGCTTATGCTAATCATTATATCTTTTATACCATGGAATGCTGAATAGCATTTTATTGAGAAGTACATGATCAGGTAAACAGATGGCAGGCTGCTCTGAACTCCAATAACTGCCTGTTTAGTGACAAACATTAAGACTTAAACATTTGCAAATAATAGGGCTACAGCAACTGAATGCAGCCGAAACTACACTGGCATGTATTTATCAGTCATCAAATGTTGCTGCCGCAATGTGTGAACCCAGCCTTCTGGTTTGTCAGTATTCTGCATTCTGACTTTGAAATTAAATAAGTGCATTTAAACTTTGTGAACAGGCCAGCTTAATTTTTTTTTGCCTCTACATTCTTAGCACAGTACATTTTGGGAGCCATAGTTTATTTGTGTCCTCCTTTGCTGTACTGTCTGGGGGTACATATAGATTATTACGCTATATATTTTATTTATATATATATATATATTTATTATTTATATATATATTATATTATTTTATATATAATATATATATATATATATATATAAATTTTATATATTATATATATATATATATGTATATATATATATAGATAGATAGATTTGATAGATAGATTATAGATAGTAGATGATAATTACATATATATATTTTTTTTTTTACTCTTTTTTTCTTGAGATAAAGATATAACAACAATGTAAGGTAATCAGTGTACAGCTTATATAACACTGCAAATGTGATGTGCCTTCAAAATAACTTAACACACAGCCATCAATGTCTAAACTGCTGGCAACAAAAGTGAGTACACCCCTAAGTGGAAATGGACAAATTGTGCCCAAAGTGTCAATATTTTGCATGGTCACCATTATTTTTCAGAACTGCCTTAACTCTCTTGGGCATGGAGTTTCACAGGTTGCCACTGGAATCCTCTTCCACTCCATGACATCACAGAGCTGGTAGATGTCAGACTTTGCACTCCTCCACCTTCCATTTGAGGAGGCCCCACAGATGCTCAGTAGGATTTAGGTCTGGAGACAGGCTTGACCAGTCCAGCATTCTTCCCCTCATTTTCCTTAGCAAGGCAATGGTTGTCTTGGAGTTGTGTTTGGGGTTGTTCTCATGTTGGAATACTGCCCTGCAGCCAAGTTTCGGAATTGAGGTGATCATGCTCAGCTTCAGTATAGCACTTATGGTTCCCTCAATGAACTTTAGACTACCACTTCTGGCAGCACTCCTGCAGACCCATACTGTGACACTCCCACCATCATGCTAGACTTTAGGCAAAACACAATTTTCTTTGCATTACTCACCTGGTTACCACCACACACACTTGGCACCATCTGAACCACATATGTTTATCTTGTTCTCATCAGACCACAGGACGTTGTTCCAGCAGTCATGTCCTTAGTCTGCTTGTCTTCAGCAAACTGTTTGTGGGCTTTCTTTTGCATAATATGTCTGGGTGGCAACCATGCAGACCAATTTGATGCAGTGTGCGGTGTTTGGTCTGAGCTATGAGTGGGCCCTCCCCCTGAAACCCTCTGCATCAAAGCTGGAGCACTCATGGTTATTTTAAAAGACAATCTTGGGGTTGCGCTGCACTTGAGGAAAACAGGGGCGGAGGTAAGTAAGGGTTTCTTTTATTTTCCTGCCCTGCTGCCGTATGCAAACCCAGCCCCGCCTATTTACCCCAGCCCGCCCATTATATATGCCCCCCCTCCCGAATATTACCCCTGCCTGCCTTTATAAGCCCCCTGCCTATTTACCCATGCTGCCTATATATATAGCCCACCCTGCCCTTTACCCCCCTGCCTATTATATTGCCCCCCTTGCCTGCCCATTTCCCCTGCCTGGGTTTTTTAGCCCCCCGCCTGCCTATATACCCCTGCCTGCCTATATATATTTAGCCCCACCCCGCTATAAACCCCTAGCTGCCTATGTAGCCCCCCTAAGCCTGCCTTTGTAGCCCCTAAAGCCTGTGTATAGCCCCTTAGGCTCCCCAAAGCTTGCCTACCCATTAATCCCCGAAAATTGGACTATCTATTTATTGGGGCCCCTTTGCTACCTAAACCCCGCCCACTACCCATAGGCCCCTATAGCCCCCTAACCCCCGTCTAGCTGTAGGCTCCCCTTTGGACCTAAACCCCCGCCTGTCTACCTATTTGCCCCTTTGCTACCCAAAATCCTGCCCACCCATATGGCCCCTTAGCCCACCTAAAGCCTGCCCGCCTTTTGGGCCCCCCTATAGCCCATTTACCTACCCGTTACCATGTGGGCCCCCCCTTAGCCTAGCTACCCCCGGGCCCACTAAGCCTACTGTGGTCCCTAATGTTCCTACCTACCCGGGGGCCCAAATACTGCTACCTAGGCCAATCACCTACCCCTAGCCTACCTACCTGAACCCGTTGATTACTGCCTCCCACCCAGGATTACTACCTGGGGCCCATGTATCCTACCTCAAGTTTTAAGCTCCCACCTGGGCCTACCAACCTAATGAGGGTTACCGTTTATTGTTTGGTGGGGTAGGCCATAGCTGTAACACAATCTCCAGGGGGGAATCCTCTGTTCCTCACCTCCCCTCTAGGAGACTGGGCCTCTAAGCTATGGCCTGTACCCACTCTCCCACACCTGGAATGCTTGTACAGAGGTGGGGGGCAGGGAGTGAGGTGCTGGAAAAGTGAGGATTCTAAGATTTTTGTGTCCAAATCTGCAGGGACGAGTGGCTAGGAGAAGTCATCATGGTGGTCGGGACAGGATGCAGAACACAAGGGAAAGTTAAAGACTTGGTAGAGAAACGTCACCTGTGAGTCACAAGATGTAACTGCACTGTAATCACTTATATGTCTGCAGAGTCTGTGTACACTGGTGTCTACCACTATATGGTCACTGTATGGTGGTAATATACAGTCTGTAGAGCATGTGTACACTGGTTTCTACCACTATATGGTCACTGTATGGAGGCAATATACAGTCTGCAGAGTTTGTGTACACTGGTGTCTACCACTATATGGTCACTGTATGGAGGTTACATACAGTTTGTAGGACACCTGTGTGCTCTAGTATATACCAAAATATGGCAGTAATAGTGCTCTTTATTCAGTAATAATATAGGGGTATTAGTCACTATGTGGTGGTAATTTGTGGTCTTGTTCTGGCAGCATAATCTGGTCCATATGTAGTAGTGTTATTGGTAATGTTAATATGGGTATAGTGGGATTTGTTTGGTAGTAGTATGATGGTGATCTCTATGGTGAGTTGTTCAGTCCTTGTATTATCTAGTAACTGCATGACTTAAGATGTCCCGGTAAATGTTCATGGTCGGGGAAGCGGGGGAGGGGGCCCCATCCAAAAGTTTTCTTTGGGGCCCAGGCTTCCCTAGTTACGCCCCTGCCTCTGTCTATATAGTGATGGTGGGTCCTGTGGCTTGGTCTTTGATGGAATGCTTTTGGGTTGAGAGCCTTCCTTTATAGCCACACATTGTCCCTCTGAGCTTCTCTCTTCAGTGTTGGCCCTGCTATCTGTATCTCCTGGACCCATATCGGTCTGATAGTAGGTCTTGATCAACTTATGTCCCTTGCTATCAATTAAATTTACAGCTAGTGAAACATGGTAACCTAAATTAAGGGTGCCTAAACCAGAGTTACACAGCCAGGATTTAAGGTTCCTCCAATCCAGGCACTTAGAGCTGGATCTAGTCAGTCATTAGACAGCTGAGTGCCAACTCCAGAATTGCATATTGCTACCATGCAGGGCTTATTCTTCCAAACTCTATAAGCACATAAGTATTCATTATGGGTTGAAATGTCAAGATACTGCCATAATCTGTCTGTTAATGAAACTGTATACATTTAAGGAGTACTTTTTTGTAAGAAATAATCCCTACCTCTCTGAGTAGTCATATCTGAAATGCAACCCAGGCGATAGTATTACTTTAAATATTCTGGCATTGTATTTATTGTAGGAATAAATGGATTATCCAGGTAACCAAAAGTTGAATAATAAACTATTGATGCCTAGTAAGATAAAAAAAAGTCCTTTCTCCTCACCTCCGTTCCAGCACTAGCTCTCCGCTGGTCTCCTGTTTACCTTCTGTTTTCTTCCGAATAGAATGTCAATACTGCAGCTCCCTTACATCACCGATCAGATGTAAACAGCCTTGAATAGTGATGTAAACTGGACACCATTAGTTTATTATTTACTTTTTGGATACATTAGACCTTGCCTTCATTGTTAAGAACTTTGAAAGTTTATGATTTTCTTTATCCTTTATGCTTAGCTTAAACAGGAGTGCCAGTCCTGCAGTGTCATAAGGCCACTTTAAAATTTTACTGCATAAGCCTAACAATCTGAATTTTAGGTTAGATGGCCTAGCTAGGCAGATATGAAGATTTACCTTTATGTCACACATTTAGCATCTGAAATTCTTCTTTGTCTTCATAAGCTGCTGGTCCTTAATGGAAGAAACAAACAGAACATTACTCGATGAATTTGTCTTGAGTGGATTTCCTGGCAGCATCGCGCTGCATAGAACACTTTTTACAGTACTTCTGCTGGTCTACTTGGTTACACTGGCTGGGAATCTCTTAATCATTTTTATAATCTGGGCTGATTATCGGCTTCATTCACCTATGTACTTCTTCCTGGTTTGCTTGTCTTGTCTAGAAGTATTAGCAATTTCCACTGTGGTTCCTAAACTTCTGGTAATTCTTATCAGTGCGACACGAACTATCTCTAAATTTGGGTGTTTTACTCAGTCCTACTTATACTACTTTGTATCCACTTCAGATTTACTCCTTTTGACTGTTATGTCCATTGATCGCTGTGTGGCCATTTGCTATCCCCTTAGATACTCCTCCATTATGGTAAATAGCCTTTGTGTCAGTTTGATGTTTGGCTGCTTAGTTACTCCATTTATTTCTCTTTTATACCCTACAATAATTATAGCTCACTTGCCATTTTGTGGCCATGTGTTCAATCATTTTTTTTGTGAAAGTGCTGCTATGTTAAAACTGATATGTGTGGACATCAGCCTAATAAAATTAAACTCAGTTCTTACATCAGTTTTAATATTATTTGGGTGTTTGATTATTACCACAATATCATACATGATAATTGTGGTGACTGTAATCAGAATGCCGACTGATGTAGGACGCCAGAAAACCTTCTCAACATGTGTTTCTCATCTTACTATGCTGTCAAAATTTTTTGGAAGTGCCATATTCATTTTAATAAGACCTCCAAAGGAGTATTCAGTGGAAACTGATAAAGTGGTTAATCTGGTTAGTACTATCCTGGCTCCTTTATTAAATCCTTTTGTTTACACATTAAGAAACCAAAAAGTGAAGGAGTGCATACGAGATGCTTGGAGACAGACAAGAATTTTGTAACAAAACTGTTGGTACGCAGAACATTCAAGACATGGTTTAAAAAGACGATACATTTTTCCACCTACTTCAGTCAAATATTCATGCAGAAAAAGTCAAGCAGATCAGCTAAGAAGATACAGTTTCTATTCAATTCAGTGAAGGAATATAATAAATCAAACAAGCATACCATAATAATAATTTTAGCTAAAATAGGACTGCTATAATAATGGAAAACACCTGGAAAACAGGTGCTAAGAAGGTTAAATGGAGAAAACTGACTAAAGGGAAGTAAGACAAAGAAGTGATAACGGTAATGTATAGTGTAAATGAGGTAATGATTGAAACTGTTGTTATGAATTCATCTTCAAAACCTAAGCTGCTTGGGCCACATGTATGAAAGCTGTCTTGGTCTAAGACTTTCTTTGTTGCCCATAGCAACCAATTAGAGCTCCTCTTACATTTCATCAGTGCTCTGGAAGAATGAAATGGGTGCTCTGATTGGTTGCTATGGGCCACAAAGAAAGTCTTAGACCAAGACAGTTTTCATACATGTCCCCCCTTGTGTTTCCACCATCTACCAAGAATGATATTTCCAAGTCAGTGTGTGGCGGCACCATAACTCCTCGGCAGCATACCTCTGATCTGTCCTTCACTCCTTATATTCAATCATTGCAAAAGCATAACGGTTTTATAAAAACATATAGGGCCTCATGTATGAAAACTGGCTAGGTGTAAGACTTTCTTTGTTGCCCATAGCAACCAATCATGGCTCCCCTTTAATTTCATATAGTTCTCTGAAAAAATGAAAAAGGAGCTCTGATTGAGAAAATCTTAGACCAAGACAGTTTACATACATGTCCCCCATATTTTTTTGATCTCAGTCTAAACCTTGATGTGATTGATGAAAGATTGCACCAAATATCATGAACATTGTACTTGTAATATATTTGTATAAGTAATGTGCATGTGGTTATTGGCAGTCTATTAGCGTCTCTCTACAATACAATGTGGTATTACATGTCCTGTACTGGTGTTGATATTTGCCAGGATGAGCAGCTGTGTCGGGCACCAGGTGAGGATCCCATTTTTTTTTTTCTGGTACATTGTGTATAAAGTACATGACCTAAAGAAGCTGCTGTACTCATCATAGGAAGTGACTTCCAGCTTCCAGCAGCTCTTTCTGTTGTTACATGGAAGGACGAGCTTTATCTGTATTATCTCCTTCATTTCATTTTCTTCATTTCATTTATCATCTTCATTTTCTTCAATCTCCCTGTTGAATCCTGCTGTGTGACATTTTGGGGCTTTGAAACCAATCGCCAGTTTTTTTTTATGGGGTTATGGTTTAGCATACAATGATTGTCCCGGAACCAATTAATATTGCACAGTATGTTGAGGGAAGAATGTAGTTAATTACTTTTTTGGTATAGTTCACCCTGTTAAGTGGATAGGTCTGAGACCTATATTGAGTTTATCCATAGGGGTTTGTTACATGGCTTTTTTTGGCTTTTTTTATCTGTTTTATGCGAAAAAAAAAAAGGGGCCCAAATCAGCCTCAGACAAGTTTCAAATCATTAACACGTTTAATGTAAACCATCCCTTTTTTAACAAAAAAGGTATTTAACAAGCAAAATTTTCGATGTTTTGGAAATGCTTTACAGCCATAAAAATAAGTGACATGTCAATTCTTTAGGCATTTCTCGCTTGTAAAATCCCCATAAGGTATAGGCTTTTTCAAAATACGCTTCAAAAAACATCTATATTCAGGCGTTTTTGAAGCTGATTTGGAAGCTGATCTTGAAGCGTAAATTTAACCTTCAAAAAACGCCGTTTGAACATACCTTTAAAATGCTTAAATCCTAGTACTGGCTCCAAGCCATCAAAAAGAGGCATGAGGGCGTAAAGAAAAAACCTTCAAAAAAAAACGACCCCAAATTGACTTGCGGAGGGGGACCAATTAGTTTTAAATAAAAGGGTAGACTCCAAAAAGAAGTTACATTTTCTTCAGTGCAGCTGCATTTTCGTGGGTTTTTTTGCTGGAGGATTTGTACTTTTCATGGCACAGTTGTGGGTATATATGCAATTTATTTATTGACTTGAATTCATTTTTTGGGAGGACATCAAAAATAAAATTTCTGCTATTATTATTTGCATTTTTGCAGCTGTCCAAATTTGGTTTAATTATTAATCACTCAAAGAAGGTCTATGATACCAAGATTAAGCTTTATTAATGTTTTTTGCACAATAAAAAACATGTTTATAAAAAAAAGCAAAATTGAAGGTTTACTAAAATTTTATTTTGATCCGAACTGCTTTATTATTTTGAATAAAACTTTGGGCCCATTTTTCTGGAACAAGTTGTAGTTTTTATTGGACCTTTTTTAAAATAGAATTTCATTTCCTCATTTTTCAAAAACAATTTGAAGGGATTTACCATAATTTGTTTTCTTGCACCATTCATTTGCGTCAAAATAATTAATTTAAATTTTTGTTATGGTTTTAGTATGTTTGGGAGCTAAGTAACATATTCTTTTATGTTATGCGATTTATAACCCTTTCATTAAGGCATCAACATGCCTGAATGTCCTCATTATTTACTTTCATCTTATACTTTTACTAAATTTTTTTTTTCCTTTTTTTGGGAAACAGAAGGTTTTAATGTGATAATAAGACAGAACCAAAATCTTTTAATGTTTAGTTTTATGAAAAGGAGAATGAGGACAATAAAAGACAAAAAATTTCTTTAATTTTTTTTTCGAATTTAACATAACTAGTAGTGTTGAGCGATTTTTATCGACAAATTTTAAAAACAAGGTTTTAGGGTGATGAAAAATTTCCCGATCATGGATAATTATTAAAAAACGGCACAAATTTTTTGAAACGCGCCTTTTTCGGGGCTTTCCCGTAATTTTGGCGGCGCAAAAGAGATTACAGGAATGAGCAGGGTGAGATGTGGGGTGCACTCATGGGCTGGGTGGTTTATGGTTGCAATTGGCTGGAAAAATCAAAATGACCTCGTTTTACATAGAA
>JAODAL010065208.1:0-18342 GCA_025379985.1 Phyllomedusa bahiana | reverse complement strand
ACAAAAAAAATACACACCTTCAATAATGAGGGGGGGTGGTTGTTGTAAAAAAGCATATAAAAGGCGATACAAAAGGGTGCCATTTAATGCAGAATGTGTAGTGCACCATGCGGCTTACAGCCTATTACGCCATTTACTATTCGATTGGGCGGGCTGCCCAGCACTTTTTGGGTGTCCAACACAAAATACAGACACCCTCTGCCCCCCCAATACTTTTGGGCAAAAAAAATTGACATTTTGGAACAATATAAAATAGGAGGTATTAGTTAATACAGTGGCCCCTATATGCAAGCCTGCAAGCCCCATCAAGGACCCCTCATTTCTCCAAGTCCCTACACAAAACAATTTACAGAAAAAAAACAAGAAAAAAGGGGATTTTAATTACTAAAAAAAACACAGAAACAAGGCCAACTCACACCAAAGGCTGGACTGAAACTGAACCCAAGTAAAGAGGCAACACGGGCCCCCTTTATGATCCCTTGTGGAAAGATAAATAGGTGCAGCTGATTGCTGGGCAGTAGCTCACACACCCCTCCACTAGGGGAACAATTAGACTCATAGAGAGCTATGGATTATGCATGGTCTCCCCACGTGTACAATACGATTGTATTGTACGTGCGGGGGGAGAATTGACATGTCACTTGTTAGCGGCGCTGACAATGCGTGTCAATGGGTCCAGCGTGTGCTTCCAAAACAGACAGCGTATTGCGCATGCCTACCATACGCGCCACAATAAGCCGTGTGAACATACCCTACATGTTCCATAAATGTGTTCGTTGCAGTGTTATCTGCTGAAAGGGGTTACCCAGTTTTAGCGGATAAATGTTATTTTCATATAATGAAAAGTTATGCAGGTTTTTCTTTGGTATTCTTTTTGTAACAATCATTTTCCAGACCTCTGCTTGCTGTTAATATGAATGTTAATTGTTTGCTTGTAATGGATACAGGTAAGTCCTGGTCAAGTGACAGACACAGAGGTGCATGGCTGGTTATATACAAAGTTTGGTTACACATATTAGGGCACATTTATGAAAACCGTCTAACAGTAAGACTGTCTTTGTTGCCAATAGCCCAAATGAAAACTGAACTCTGATTAGCTGCTATGGGTAACAAAGACAATCTTACTCTTATGGTGTTGTTCACACAGTGGGTTTGAACGCTAATTCTGAGTGCAGATTCTGTGTCCAAACTTAGTGTCCAGTCCGTCTGTAAACTGATTTACGCTATACCCCATGTAAAATCAGTGTCGTCAAGTACTATTGGTGCATAATTGTCCGTGTCCTCAAAGAATTGATGTGCCGATAATAAAGTATTGGAGGCAGTAATCCGCCTCGTGCAGTCCGGGTAGTTTCCTCGCTGAAATTTTGCACTGACTGAATTTTCAACGAGGAATTAATGCTTTTTCTCTTAAAGAGAATGTATCATCAAAAAATGAGTCATTGTTTAAGTCCCATTTTTATGTTAAACACATTTTTTTAGGAATTTCTGGTTGTTGTTTTTTTTACATTTTTCATATCACTTTCAATATTTTTTAATAATTCTTAAGTCGTGCAATTTTCACTTTGGCCACTTTGCCTTGTTTGCATTGCTTCAACAGCAGTCAGAGAGATACTTTACAGTAGGTTCATGCACATAGGAGACTTAAGACTGACTCAGTCCCATTCACTTCTATAGGAAAGTTTTCTAGTCATGCTCTGTGACCTGGGAAGAAGTCAGTGTGCAGGGAGGTGAAAGGGTGAACTGTGACTACCTCCTCTTGTGACTGGTGGATCCTGTGTTATATGTACACAATGCTGTCTCCTTTCAGTTTGACCCTCTTTGTGCGGATAATGAGCAGACAACTCAGAATCTTTCTGTACAGAGCAGGAAGTGTCAGACTATTATTAGGCTTAGTGGCCAAAGTGAAAACTGCAGGACTTAAGAATTACTACAAAATATTGAAAGTGATATGGAAAATCAAATAAAAATGTAACCAAAAATTCTTAAAAAATGTGTTGAACATAAAATTGTGAGTTAAACCATAAGTCATTTTTGATGACACATTCCCTTTAAGGTGAAACAGCACAGTTTTGGTGCAGTTTTAACTGTGCTCCAACTAAACTGCCTTTATTACCAGCAAGCTTCTTTCAGTTGTCTAAATTGTTCAGAAACGTGTTTCAAGTAAGTAATCAATTACTGTGTTTTGTGGATTACAAACACTCTGATTGATTACTCATTTTCCAAACAGTTTAGATAAGTGAAAGAAGCTTGCTGGTAATAAAGGCAGTTTAATTGGAGCACAGTTAAAACTGCACCAAAACTGCGCTGTGTGAAAACACCTTTAGAGATTTTTCACAAATGAGGCCCATTGTGTGTCTATCACATGACAAAGGGAAGATTTTTATCCATTGGATGTAACAATGAAGGGTTCTGTTGAATGACTGCAAGCAGAGATCTTGAAAGACTTTTTTAAGAATTACTACAAAAAGGATTGGGAAATTAAATTTGTTTGCTTAAACTGTGAGGTTACATTCACATGAAACAGATTTGCTGCAGATTTTTTAAAAGGATTTGTTGATGACAAATCCACAGCAGAATAAAATAGCTGCAAACTGTGTGAGAAATTTTAGCAAAAACTGTTGATGCCGTATTCTCTATATAAATGAAGTGCAGTGCACCAAAACTAGACGCATTATATGCCAGACACGACACATTTGACTACACCTAAAGTAGGCGCATCATATATGCTAGCAATGATATGCTATGCACCTAGATTTTGCTATGCTCCTTGATTAGGCGCATCAATTATACTATGCAAAGTAGGGCAGGCGGCAGATTTTTGACAGGTTAATTAATTCAGGCGCACTATACACTCATTCAACTGGCGTGGCGGCGCCTTTTTTCTGACATGTCTCCCTATGTTTTTAACCCCTTACCAACATATGAAGTTTTGCTACATCATGATAATGGTAAGAGTTTATGGAAAGGGCACACTCACTGAGCACGCTCAATAAGCAGAAGGTAATGGATGTTAATTTGAATTCCTTACATGGCCATGGCATCTTAAAGGGTCATGATGATGGAGTGGTTGTGATGGCAGATGGTGGCTTGATATAAGCCTACATAGCTGTTGTGTTACTATTTCTATTATACTGCTCCATAGGCAGTGTAATCTCACACAGAGAACGCTGCTGTATCCCTTATTCTCTCCCATACAGACTGCTGCTGTAGTCCCCTCCTCTCTCCCTTATCGACTACTGCTGTAGTCCCCTCCTCTCTCCCTCATAGACTGTTGCTGTAGCCCCATCCTGTCATACATATAGATTACTGCTACTTACAACAACACTACTGGCAGGGATGGTTGTTTCTTTGCAGTTTTGCTGTGATTTGCGCAAAATTGTTGCAAAATACAGAATACTACCTGCATCCTCCTTTTTCTATCTATCCTTTCTCAGTGCCCCTTCACTTATACAGAGGATACAAACACAGTTGAAAATGGTGTCCAGGGGTCCTGGTGCAGGAGCACTGTTTGTTCTTTAGTTAAAGTGGCCCTGGTCCACTGGATGTCTCAGGAGCTCAAGCGGCCCGCAGGCTGCAGAAGATGCATGCTGCCCTTGGACTATGTGTTTAAAGGGAATGTGTCATCAAAAATGACTTATTGTTTAACTCACATTTTTATGTTCAACACATTTTTTAAGAATTTTTGGTTATATTTTTTAAATTTTCCATATCACTTTCAATATTTTTTAATAATTCTTAAGTTCTGCAGTTTTCACTTTGGCCACTAAGCCTAATAATTATCTGACACTTCCTGTTCCGTACAGAAAGATTCTCAGTTGTCTGCTCATTATCAGCACAAAGAGGGCCAAACTGAAAGGATACACCAGTGTGTACAGATAACACAGGATCCACCAGTGACAAGAGGAGATAGTCACAGCTCACCCTTTCACCTCCCTGCACACTGATGTCTTCCCAGGTCAGAGAGCATGACTAGAAAAATCTTATAGAAGTGAATGGGACTGAGTCAGTCTTAAGTCTCCTATGTGCATGGAGCTGCTGTAAAGCATCTATCTGACTGCTGTTAAAGCAGTGCAAACAAGGCCTAGTGGGGCAAAGTGAGAACTGCAAGACCTAAGAATTATTAAAAAATGTTGAAAGTGAAATGAAAAAATAAAAAAAAAAACAACCAAAAATGCCTAAAAAAATGTGTTTAACATAAAAATGGGACTTAAACAATGACTCATTTTTTGATTCCACATTCCCTTTAAGCAAATTCCAGCCCTGGCTATGGCACATTGTATGTGCCACGTATGAGTATACCCATTCCTCTTTAGGGGTTGGAAATCGCATATACTATTTTACTTTCCATCTCATGCTATGGAGTGGCTAAATCACTGAATACCCTTACAACAACTGTGTTATAGGGTTGTTGAGCAAACTGAGATTTTACTTCCTAAATTTCTTACCCCAGTGCATTTCCTGTTCTTTATACCTGGTACCTCTCATTCCCTCCTCTCAGTAGAACATTGGTCCTTAACTGTTCCTAATAGGCACATTCCGTTATAGAGAACAATTACAACCAAAACCTGAATAAGCAAAAAACACAAAAACAGTTTTATGAATTTTACTGCAGGATAATGCATTTTATTGATCCGCAAACCTGATTAAGACATGTCACTTATTCCTTTCCTCCGGCTTTGCTCTTCCTTTGAGATCTGTAATGGCGCTGCTTAACATTTATTAATAACTCTGTTTCATGAATACAGATGCCACCGTTTATGGAAGTCGTTGACAGAGCAATCATATTGTGAGACACACCAGGCTTATGTAGTAACAGCTGTTGTAGTCATACATGCTGCTGACATCCACCGGGAAAGTGTGTTTGCTGCTATCTAGGGTACACAATAAATGAGAGGCTTAATAAAACACAAGCTAACATTTTGAAAATTCCTGCAACTCTAGGAACTTTATTGCAAATTGCAAGGACTTTGATCTCTGGCCAGTACTTAAATCTTAATTATTGGACTAATTGCACAGACCATGTTCATTTTCTGAGGTAATCCTTTAGTGATTAGCTTCTGTGTTCAATAACAGACCGATGCTTTAATTAAAAAGGCTATTAACCTTAAGGCGACTGCTGAACACAAATGACCACGTTCAAGGTGTAATTTATTGAGATCTACACCTAACTCTACATTTCTTTTTAGAGCTTTGGAAAAATCTCTCACAAATTCCATTTCACAAAACGGAAATGTATTATTCTGCCAACAAATGTCTTCTTCTAGGAAAACTTATTTCACTTTCTGACTGCTGGTCACTACCTTAAAGGGGTTGTCTCACTACATTGATTCATCTCACCTCAGTCCTGTTTTCTTGGTTTCATTTTGAATTCAGGGGCGTGTTTACTGGCTTCTACTAATACACACAACAGTGCCGTATACGTTTAAATTTTAAAATGTACTGACAAAAAATTCAGTCACCTATTGGGAGTTTTCTCATCTCCCTTTATGCAATCAAAATTTCCAACATAGAGACTGAGTCCAAGTTGCATATAAAATCTTTCATCTTTACTTAACGTATGGCATATCAATCTTGGCTGTATGTCTATATATTCCAAATCATTGTATTAGTATACAATTATATGTCAGTTGTGTGCAACATGGAGCGTCTTGCTCACCTTTGGTCAGCTCGAGCATTAGATTGCATACCAATGAAATGTGAATTGTATGGATTGAATATGACTACAGCTAAGTACTAACATATAATTGTATACTAATACGATGATTTGGAATATATAGGCATACAGCCAAGATTGATATTCCATACGTTAAGTAAAGATGAAAGATTTTATATGCAACTTGGACTCAGTCTCTATGTTGGAAATTTTTACTGGCTTCTACTAGGCTGCAGTAGAAGCCAGGTCTGTAGCTATAGCAACCAGTGCTGGCAGCCTATCAGGAGAGATTGAACAGGTCTGTAGCTATAGCAAGCAGTGCTGGCAGCCTATCATGAGAGAATGAACAAGTCTGTAGCTATAGCAACAAGTGCTAGCAGCCTATCGTGAGAGACTGAACAGGTCTGTAGCTATAGTGACCTGAGGAGCTGATGCAGCCCATACAAGAGACGATATCTAGGAATAGGTAGAATAGTGTTAATGGACACATATTGCAAAGGGACTTGTTTTTGCAAGATCTTTAACATAAAAAGCAATCCTTGTAGTGAGACAACCCCTTTAAGGCTGTCTACACAGCATGAAAAAAGCTGTTGTATGGGCCGACGGCAAAAAAAAGAGAACTGACTGCGGTTTTTGACAAACCGCGGTCGTGCATCGGAAAAAAAATAGTTGACTTTCCGATGTTATGTGGATCCAGCTTAAAGGGACTCTCTAGTATTTCATAAATGCTGTTTTGGTGAGCCATATCTATTGAGAGGATGGACTTGTTATCCACACTTCCTGTGGTACTGATTAGTCAGGTCTGTTCACTATAAGAATATGTTCACACAGCTAACTGCGGCGCGTATAGTACGCACTGCAATACGCCGGGTGTTTTGGAACCATGGGCTGATCAGCGCGTATTTCCAAAGCACGGGAGGTAGTGGTGGTGGTGGTGGTGGGGGGGGAGGGGGAGGGGCACGGCACCCAGCCAGCCCCATTGACATGCATTGTTAGCGGCGTGTAAGCACCGCTAACAATTGACCTGTCACTTCTCTCACCGGGCGCACGATACGATCGTATTGTACGCCCGGGGAGACGACGCGTAATCCATAGCTCTCTATGAGAGCTCTGAATTACAGTAATTTCGGTGCGCATTTCACCGCGTATAAAGCGCAATACGTGGTGAAATCCACGCCGAAATACGTGAAAATATGCAAAATAAGCCGTGTGAACTAGTGTTGAGCGATTATTATCGACAAAGTTGAAATCGGCACGGTTTTTATGTTGATCGGATTTTTTCGATCACGTGATAATTTAGGTGAAAATCTGTTCATAATCTATTAATATCGCGCCATTTTCAGCGCTTCCTGTCATTTTGGCGGCCAGCAAATCAGCTTAGAGAATAGAGCATGGGTGAGCTGTGGTGCGACGTCATGACTGGGATGTGTATGGTTACGATTGGCTGGAAAAATCACATGATCTCGTTTTACATAGAACAGCCCTTACTGTTCATGATAAGTGTGTGTAAGTGGCTCATAGTAGGAGGACTTTCACTAGTTCTATGTCAAAAAATCTCAGCAAACAGCTCAGCGAAATTGTTCTATTTGTTCACACAGACAGCTATGCTTTTAGCTGTGAACATTAGAACTTAGGTAGATTAGAGATTTGCAGATTTTAGGTACTTAGGCTGAGAATTTTAAAGGAGCATCTAGCCCTGTAAAGTCACGGGGAGGAGCGGGGGGACCGCAGGCGAACACAGACAAGCTCTTTAAAGGGTACTGGATATTGGGCAGCCCAGACTTTGTTTAGACATTGCATTGCAATGGCTTTTTATTAACAGTTTTCTGTTGAAATTACTTGTATGTTGGGCAGCCTGAACTTATATTAGGATACAGATCTTTTCTAGTAACTGCAGGTGTATTTGTTAGGTGCCAAACTCCACTTTTATTATCCGTCTACCTTTCAGATAGGTGTTTTTTCATTTTGGCGCAGTCCAGCTTTGTTGATAGAGGCACCTTGCACTTAAATTTGAATACAGCAATTTTGTAGTCAGCGCAGGTGTATTTTTAAGTGCAACAAATACCGTTTATTATCCGTATACATTTCAGATAGGTGTTTTTTCACTTTGGCGCAGTCCAGCTTTGTTGATAGAGGCACCTTGCACTTAAATTTGAATACAGCAATTTTGTAGTCACCGCAGGTGTATTTGTTAGGTGCAAAACTCCACTTTTATTATCCGTATACCTTTCAGATAGGTGTTTTTTTCATTTTGGCGCAGTCCAGCTTTGTTGATAGAGGCACCTTGCACTTAAATTTGAATACAGCAATTTTGTAGTCACCGCAGGTGTATTTTTAGGTGCAACAAATACCGTTTATTATCCGTATACATTTCAGATAGGTGTTTTTTCACTTTTGGGCAGTCCAGCTTTGTTGATAGAGGCACCTTGCACTTAAATTTGAATACAGCAATTTTGTAGTCACCGCAGGTGTATTTGTTAGGTGCAAAACTCCACTTTTATTATCCGTATACCTTTCAGATAGGTGTTTTTTCATTTTGGCGCAGTCCAGCTTTGTTGATAGAGGCACCTTGCACTTAAATTTGAATACAGCAATTTTGTAGTCACCGCAGGTGTATTTTTAGGTGCAACAAATACCGTTTATTATCCGTATACATTTCAGATAGGTGTTTTTTCATTTTGGCGCAGTCCAGCTTTGTTGATAGAGGCACCTTGCACTTAAATTTGAATACAGCAATTTTGTAGTCACCGCAGGTGTATTTTTTAGGTGCCAAACTCCACTTTTATTATCCGTATACCTTTCAGATAGGTGTTTTTTTCATTTTGCCGCAGTCCAGCTTTGTTGATAGAGGCACCTTGCACTTAAATTTGAATACAGCAATTTTGTCGTCACCGCAGGTGTATTTTTAGGTGCAACAAATACCGTTTATTATCCGTATACATTTCAGATAGGTGTTTTTTCACTTTTGGGCAGTCCAGCTTTGTTGATAGAGGCACCTTGCACTTAAATTTGAATACAGCAATTTTGTCATCACCGCAGGTGTATTTTTAGGTGCAACAAATACCGTTTATTATCCGTATACATTTCAGATAGGTGTTTTTTCACTTTTGGGCAGTCCAGCTTTGTTGATAGAGGCACCTTGCACTTAAATTTGAATACAGCAATTTTGTAGTCACCGCAGGTGTATTTTTAGGTGCAACAAATACCGTTTATTATCCGTATACATTTCAGATAGGTGTTTTTTCACTTTGGCGCAGTCCAGCTTTGTTGATAGAGGCACCTTGCACTTAAATTTGAATACAGCAATTTTGTCGTCACCGCAGGTGTATTTTTAGGTGCAACAAATACCGTTTATTATCCATATACATTTCAGATAGGTGTTTTTTTCACTTTTGGGCAGTCCAGCTTTGTTGATAGAGGCACCTTGCACTTAAATTTGAATACAGCAATTTTGTAGTCACCGCAGGTGTATTTGTTAGGTGCAAAACTCCACTTTTATTATCCGTATACATTTCAGATAGGTGTTTTTTCACTTTGGCGCAGTCCAGCTTTGTTGATAGAGGCACCTTGCACTTAAATTTGAATACAGCAATTTTGTTTTGATTTGAGGGATTTGAGAATAGCTGTGATTTGCCGTCTTTTAATAAGAGACTTTCCAAAACTCTTCCATACCTTCTCAAATTTTTATCTTTCTGAACATGGAGCGAAATGCAGGTGGTAAGCGAGCAAAGAGGGGGGTAGGACATGGAGGTAGAGGTACGAGAGAAGGTGCTCCTTCCAGTGCTGGCGATAACACGCATGCCAGCGGATCGTCGGTTGCAGGACCGTCAGGCCTGTCATCGCTGGGTCAGGGCCCTGTGAATCTCAGTAACGAACAGCGTCGCCAATCTGTTCTTCAGTGGTTAATGCAACCTGCATCCAGCAGTCTTACCTCCTCGTCCTCCCAGCCCCGGCCATAAATGTTGTCATCAGCATCATCAGCATCCATCCAACATGAAGCGAAGGCAGCCCAAATGTCAACTCGTGTACCCACCACTGTGGATAATCCATTTTCTGAAGACCTCTTTGATGACAAAATGCGGTTGGGGTCAGAAGGCATGTTAAAAGATCAAGAGGCCAAAGAGGATGATTTTGTCTGCTCTGATGCCCAGTTACTGATGCCATCAGAGGAGGAGAAGGAAGCCAGTCAATCGGCAAAAATCCCGGGCGGTCGGCAACGCCTTGCAGTGCCTCTTGCATGCAGGGGCGTCACTAGGTAGGTTTCTTCGGGGCACAAGCCCCGGACCAGACTCCCTGTGCCCCGAGTCTCAGAATGTCCGGTTCCAGGTCATTACTGTGACCTATAGAGCCGACAATCTGTTCCACTGTGTGTGCGTCCCCTGGACGCACCAACAGTTCAGAGCAGCAGCAGCTATGTGCAGGCAGGGAGGGGGAAGGCGACTGCCTGGGATGACAGGAGCTCAGGAGGGAGGAGGGAGCGCCGGCTGCTCACACTGTGAAGTGAGTCTGGAAGCAGCGGCTGTCCGGCCGGCCGTGAAAGGCTCCGCCCCCTGCTCTGCTCTTATCTCGCCTGGGGCCAGACCAGCAACAAGTGAGTGAGGAGCCTCAGTGCTGAACAATAATTCCAAGTAGTGTAATAAGGGGGAGACACAATAATGTTCCAGAATGTGAACTGTACTCAATGTGTATGCATGTATGTACGCAAATGTGTATGTATTGTATTTATGTGCATACATGTGTGTATGTGTTTGTATAGATGTCTGTGTGTATGTTTATATGTGTATACGTGTGTGTGTATGTATGCATTGTATGTGTGTGTATGTATGTTTGAATATATGTCTCTGTGTATGTATGTCTCTGTGTATGTACTGTGTATATGTGTATGTATATTGGTGTATACACACATATCCACAATATCACCTCATTCACATCAGTAAAACATAATCCTGCCTGTGTGTCCTTAGGCTATGTTCACACGGTGTATTGTGACGTGTACGGTACGCGCCGCAATACACTGTGTGCTTCAGGAGCTCGTGCTGTTCAGCACGTCTTCTCGAAGCACGGGGAGGGGGGGGGGGACAGCCCGCCAGCCCGCCAGCCCCATAGACATGCATTGACATGTCACTTATCTCCCTATGCATACAATATGATCGTATTGTACGCATGAGGGGAGGACGTGTAATCCATAGTTCTCTATGAGAGCTATGGATTACTGCAATTACTCTGTGTGAACATACCCTTAGACATATAAACTACAACCTGATGATGAATCATATTTGAATATATTTTTTTATACTTTTATTTTGTCTGGGTTGCTTTTTTTTTTTGCTGCTGCAGCCAGACTATGGGTATTTTCACACTGCGTAAACATGGGGGCGCATTTCGTGGCGGATTTGCGCTTCAATACGCCTGACATGTGCGCCACAATTACTGTAATTCATAGTTCTCACAGAGAGCTATGAATTACATCTTCTCTCTCCCGTGCGTACAATACACATAGAGTGTACACCGGGGGAGAGAAGTGACGTCACTTCGTCGCGGCTCTGATAGTGGAAGTGAATGGACCGCCCCCTCTGTGCTTGGAAGTACGCGCTGAACAGCATGTACTTCCAAAACATACTGCCCTAAGTGTATGTTCACACAGCACATGGTGGCACAGACCTGTGCGCACCGTTATACGCCTGCTGTTGGAAGTACGTGCTCTCCAGCATGTAATTTCAGCAGCGCTCTGGCCACCTCCTATCCATTTTCACTTTCCCCCTGAAAGAAGCGGCAGGTCACTTATTTTTACGGGCGGGTTCTATGTGCAGGGAAAACAGCAGCTAATCCTAGCCCTCACCGCTATGATTTTACCGTATTTGTGGGGCGAACTTTGGCCGCATTACAGCAGTTATGCCCCACAAATACGCTGTGTATGTTCACATAACATAATGTTGGTCCGTACTTTGGCGGGTAATTGCACTTCAATACACCCGAAGTACAGGCCAACATTATGGTAACTCATAGATGTCACTGAGAGCAACGATTAACTGTTCTTGGGAGAATAAATATTAGTGGGAGCTTCAGAGGGACGCGCTGGCCACAGTTTTCTCTCTGTAAAAACACATGCCGCAGTTCATGGGGCGTAAAAAACGCCGTGTGAACCCCGCCCTTCTGAGCAAAACTTAACACAGGGCCCGGGCCCCGGATGTTTTGGGACCCTAGCAACGCCCCTGCTTGCATGTAGCCCGCAGCTCCTGGATGCAGAATGTCAGGCCGAGGAAGTCACCTGTGTTGATGATGATGCTGACGACATGGCGGATCGAACGTTGTCTTTTCAGCAGAATTTGCTTGCGAGCGCTTCATCACTGGATGAGGAGGAAGACGATGGGGTAGTGTCAGTATGGGTCTCGCCTCAAAAAGGGAGAGGGCGGTCGCAGAAGTCCGCTGAGCTGATTCCGCCAGCCACGGTCAGCGGAAACCCCGCTCCTCGCTTATCGCCGTCAAAAGGTCAGGAACTCTCAAGCCTGGGCCTTCTTTGAGCAAGCCTCTGTTCACCCAGCGATGTCATTATGCGCCTTTGCCGTAAACGCATAAGTAGAGGCAAGAATCTTAGGTGTTTAACCACCACTAACATGTCTAGTCACATGCAGCGAATGCATGAGTTGAAATGGAGGCAACACTTGGCCAAAAAAGGCCAGACCGACGCCGGGCCTCCAACCACTGTCACACACGCTGTCTCCACCGCCTCCACCGCCACCACCAAGAGTTCCTCAGCTGCCCATGTCTCTCAGAGTCATGATCAGGGATCAGCCTCTGCTTCAGCCTCCCCTGTCGCCCGAGTACCACCAGCACCAGCAGAGACCCATCCTACCCCTTCTCCTTCTGCCAGTTTGATGACCTGCACGCCATACAGCGGCCAGTCTATCAGCCAAACTTCTGTCTTCCAGGTTTGGGAGCAAAAGAATCACTTTAACCCAAACCATCCCAAAGCCAAAAGCCTGAATGTCGGCATTGCCAGGCTTTTGGCCTTGGAAATGTTGCCTTTCCGTCTGGTGGACACAGATGGGTTCCGCCACGTCATGGCCCTCGTCTGCCCCCAATACCAGATGCCGAGCAGGCATTTCTTTGGCAGAAAAGCCGTCCCTGCCCTGGCCAGCCATGTGTCATCTAAAATTTAAAAGCGTGTTGTCTGCATCTGTGTTCGGAAAAGTCAACATCACCACCGACACATGGACTAATAAGCACGGCCAAGGCCGCTATATCTCTGTGACAGCTCACTGGGTGAGCTGGGTGGATGTCTCTGGGGGTGACGGTGGCTCTCACGCTCGGCGCACGCTCTTCAAAACCGCAGGGATGGTACAGGGCTCTTTCCCCCAAGGTCCTCTGGTGGCATCACGTGCCCAGAGAAACCAAGCCGTGTTGAAATTAATCTGTCTTGGAGACCGTCCACACACAGGTCAGGAGCTGTGGACGGCTCTCCGCAACGAGACCGAGCGCTGGCAGGCAAGGTGGTGTGCAATAACGGCCGAAATCTGCTGGCCGCCCTTAAGATCGGTAGGCTGGAGCACATCCTTGCCTGGCACATGTCATGAACCTCGTCGTCCAGAAATTTCTAAAGAGCTACCGGGTTGGATTGCCTGCTGAGGAAGGCTCGAGGTCTGAGTTCGCACTCCCGCCGTTCGCACCCTGCTTCGTCCGCCTGGCTGCGTTGCAGCGTCAGCTCAGCCTCCCGTCAACATCTCATTGTTGACGTGGCAACACGCTGGGATTCCCACCTCCACATGCTCCAGCGATTGTGGGAGCAGCGCAATGCCATTATGCAATATAAAGTGACACATGGCCTGACAAGCAGCGGTGCGGAACTCGGGGTGTTGAGCCACCGAGAGTGGAGGCAGGTGAAAGAGCTCTGCAACCATCCTTGCCAGTTTTGGAAGAAGCCACCAGAATGGTTCAGTGCGGACAATGCTCTTGCCAGCATGAGCATTGTGGTGATCTTAGTTCTGGAACGATCGTTGGACACTCTGAAACATCAGGTCCCGCCAGCGACGGAGGAGGAGACGGACACAGATGCGGACACGGAGCCTTTCTCTCCGTCGAATCCACAAGGCCCGACAGTTTCTCAATTTTATTGGTCTTCATTAGGCAGTGATTCGGGGTCCAGGGCTAGTGCAAGGCGGCGCCTCAGCTCTCAGGGTGCATCATCTGAGGCAAGTCAGGGCTGTGTTGAAGCTGTGCCGGAGGAAGCGGAGGAGGAGGAGGAGGTATTCCTAGACACCGACGTTACCAACGTCCCTGCCTTGGAAAGAGGTTGGCGCGAATTTGAGGCGGAGGAGGAAGATGAGGAAGATCAGTTTGCTAGTGCCCCTCGACCCAGAGGCTTGGGAAATCAAGGCTCCATCTCTCACATGAGTGCTTGGATGCTCCATTTCCTACAACATGATCCTCGCATTAAGGCCTTCAAAATGAAAAACAGTTAAGGGGAGGCCACCCTCATGGATCCCCAGTACATAAATAACTCAGAACTTTCCTTCCACCCACCCAAATAGAGAGTAAAATGCAGGAAATGGAGACCTTGCTGATTGATCAACTGGAGACATCTGTTGCGTCTGCTTCACGTTCTTCAAATGTCACGGTGGAACAACGTCAGCGATGTGACAGCAGTAGAGTGCCAAGTAGCCGTAGCGGCAGCAGCAGCAGGCAAGGTGGCAGAAGCCTAATGGGTGACCTCTGGCAATCTTTATTTACCACCTCACCAACGCATGCAATGCAGGGCACACATATAACACACAGAGACCAGCTTAAGATCATTGTGCTGGACTATCTGAATCTCAACACCGATGTTTTTGTATGTGTTCCGGACCCAATAGACTTCTGTGTATCGCTCGCCACGCCATAGAGGTGTTGTCCTGCCCAGCAGCCAGCGTCATATCTGAGCGGACCTTCAGCACAGCTGGAGGAGTCATTACAGACAAACGCATCCGGCTTTCCACAGATAATGTGGATCGTTGACATTCATCAAGATGAATCAGGCATGGATCTCTGATGATGTTGTGGCCCAATTGCCGAGGTCACCGATTAGTTGCCGGTCTACTTCACATTCCTCTTCAAACAGAAATGGTCCTCTTGAAAAATGTTTTTTAAAATGATCATTTCTTACTGCAATTTTTACTCTCAGTTCCCAACAGTTCATTTTGCTGGTTTTGCTGTGAGGAGACTGTAAAAGACAGCAAGGTTTCATGACAAAACCGTATTCCATTTACTCACTTCATCTTTAGAATTTTTCGCATTGTCAATGGTTTTAGGGTCATGTTGCTGTGAGATACAGCAATAATCCTGGTCCTTTGGAACCGACAGGTGGCTTTTAAGTGGCTTTTCTCCCTGTCAATTTTTTACAGTAGCTGTGGCGTCATTTTTCTATTTTTTTGGGGTCTTGGTGCTGTGAGAAACAGCTATTATCAGGGTCCTTTGGAACAGAAATGTGGCTTTTAAGTGGCATTTCTCCCTCACAAATTTTTAACAGTGGTTGAGAAATCATTTTTATAATTTTTTGGGGTCATGTTGCTTTGAAATGCAGCAATACTACAGATCCTATTATAAAAAAAATGTTGTTTCTATCAGAAAATTTGTTCTTCACAATTGTCAAAAGTGGCTCAAGGGTCATGTTTTGAATTTTTTGGGGGATTTTGCTGTGGCATGCAGCTATACTACAGGTCCTATTATAAAAAAATTTTTGTTTCTAACAGACATTTGTTCTTCACAATTGTCAAAAGTGGCTCATGGGTCATGTTTTTAATTTTTGGGGGCATTTTGCTTTGAAATGCAGCTAGACTACAGGTCCTATTGTAAAAATGTGGTTTCTAACAGACATTTGTTCTTCACAATTGTCAGAGTGGCTCAAGGGTGATGGTGCTGTCAGAATCAGGAATAGGTAGGACACTGTTAATGGACACATATTGCAAAATGACATGTTTTTGCAAGATCTTTAACATAGCTAGCAATCCCTGTATTGAGACAACCCATTTAATACAATTAAAAAAGAGAGAAACAAAGACGTGGTGGGATTCCATCCTGTTTTAAAAATGTGTTTTCTAGAATTAAACTACTAAAAAACTTGCATGTACAAAATAGATGGTACAAATATTCCTTTGAATTGTACAAAGGAGGTACAGGAAGACTTGACCAGATGTAGGTTATTCAGAGGACATGGAGTATGGAGCACGGACAGAGAACAAAGAACAGAGACCATTTCCTCCAGCACATTGAGTTAAACGAGAAATAGAATGCCAGAAAAAGGGCACTGGTTGGAACAGAAACGTCAACCACCAGCATTTCCAAGTGAAGCTCAATTGGTCCGCACTCATACGGAGGGGCAAGCGCTACCCAGGTCTTGACTGTGTACTGAGGAAGGCTGGAGGTCTTACCTCACACTTCCGCTTCCGCACTCTGCTTCAGCACGACAGTTTTCGTTGCTGCGTCATCAGGGCATTTTAACCTGCGTGTTAATAGATGACGGACGCCAGCCTGGGCTCTCACCGCACCCACTGTAAGTCTGGCCCTGGCAGCTGGACCTCCGTGGTATTAGATGAAAGAGGCTTGCCTTGGCACTCACCGCACCCACTGTAACACCGGCCCTGGCAGCTGAATCTGCGTGTTAATAGATGACAGACGCTAGCCTGGGCTCTCTCCACACCCTCTGTAACTCCGGCCCTGGCAGCTGGACCTCCGTGTTAATAGATGACAGACGCTAGCCTGGGCTCTCACCGCACCCACTGTAAGTCTGGCCCTGGCAGCTGGACCTCCATGTTAACAGATGGCTGACGGCAGCACTGGCTCTCACCGTTAGGGGCAATCAGGAGAGCTTCAAATTTCTCTAAAAAATCAGATTTTGAAAAAGGTGATTTCTGTGAGGTTAAGTAGTGTCAAAAGGGGTCCAGGGCTGGACACAAATTGCACAATTTGAGGCTTAAAATTTTCTGGGGCTGGAGTCACTAGGGGGTCGCATCCTTTGATCTCCAGGGGAGTCTGTCGCTAATCACTGAAGAAGGATTTGGAGGAAAAAATGAAACCATTGAATTGATTGGCTGAATCACTCTCAGAAGCAGGAGGGCAAATGTCTTCTCAACTAAAAAGTGTTTTTTGGGATGATTAGGACATTTTTATTACTTATGGGGTGTGCGGACGAATTAACACATCTACACGTGTAAAAAATACCTTTAAAAACTGCAGGGAGGGGTGTATGTTGTATGTTATCACACTTGAAAAAAAAGCAAAATGATAATAATGTAAAACTATAAATAAAACTTCCCTAAATAAATTCTGTAAACAAAAGTCAGTTACCAAAAATATTCTAAATGACAGTCACTGTACAAAATAGCATAGTGCCACTTTGTGATCTGTGGGTCAAACAGGTTTAGGGGTCATGCTGTGGTACAGGACAGGTATAGTCAATGTCCAGTTCAACTAAAATGGTGGTTCAAAGACTCCTTTTTCTTGCACTTTTTAATCTGTGGGTCAGACAGGTTTAATGGTCATTCTGTGGTACAGGACAGATATAGTCAATGTCCAGTTCAACTAAAAACGAGGTTCAAAGACTCCTATTTCCGGCACTTTTTAAATCTGGGGGTCATGCAGGTTTGGGGCTCATGCTGTGGCCCTGGACAGATATAGTCAATGTCCAGTTCAACTAAAATGGTGGTTCAAAGACTCCTTTTTCTTGCACTTTTTAATCTGTGGGTCAGACAGGTTTAATGGTCATTCTGCGGTACAGGACAGATATAGTCAATGTCCAGTTCAACTAAAATGGTGGTTGAAAGACTCCTATTTCCGGCACTTTTTAATCTGGGGTCATGCAGGTTTGGGACTCATGCTGCGTTCCAGGACAGGGATAGTCAATGTCCAGTTCAAGTAAAATGATGTTTCTAATCATACTGCCTTCTGGCACTTTTTAATTTGTGGGTGATGCAGGTTTAAGGGTCATGCTGTGGTAGAAGACAGGGATAGTGAATGGTGTGTGACTTTTTTTCTGTGGCTTTTATAACCTAAGTGTGGTGCCTAAGATGTAGCAGGTATCCATTTGACTGTTGTGGATGTTAATTCCATCTTCTCCAGCCCTGTTTAGGTGTAAGAATGAAGGTGGTGTTCCTCTCCCATAGACTTTAATGGTCATCGGCGATAATCTATTATCGACTATCGGAAATCGTCTTTATAATTGCCGATATCAACTATCGACCCAATGACAATAGTCAACGTAATCGCTCATCAGTAGTGTTGAGCGATTATTATCGACAAAGTTGAAATCTGCAAGGTTTTTATGGTGATTGAAATTTTTAGATCATGCGATAATGAAGGCTAAAATCTGTGCATCATCTATTAAGATCGCGCCTTTTTCGGCTCTTCCTGTAATTTTGGCGGCCAGCAAATCAGATTACAGAATAGAGCAGGGTGAGATGTGTGTGCGACGTCATGACTGGGATGTGTATGGTTGCGATTGGCTGGAAAAATCACATGACCTCTTTTACATAGAACAGCGTTTCCTGTTCAGCCTCAGTGTCTCTCAGCGTCTCATAGGAGTAGGACGTGCGCTCTGCTGTGCCAAACAGCCCCAGCGAATTATTCTATTTCTGCACAGAGAAACCCCTTTCTATTAGCTGTGATCCTTACAACTTAGTTAGATTAGAGATTGGAAGATTTTTGTAGTTAGGGGGAAA
>JAODAL010065207.1:0-18342 GCA_025379985.1 Phyllomedusa bahiana | reverse complement strand
CCCCACGAGCTATCGGGCTCCCGCCGCTCCCTTTCCATTGTTTAAAATGAAAGGGACTGGCAGGGCTCCCCCTTTCCCCCCGTTACTTTTTGCGTTAGATTGACCTTTGGCTGCTGCAATTCGTTGCAGGACAATTTTTAAAGGGGTCCCGCTAAAGGAAAGATTTTAAGGTTTCATTATACGCGGCGACGTTCTTCTAACACTAATAACCTTATGGTTTCTTCCCTAACTCCTGCCCTCTGCCCCGGGGTTTGGGAAATTGTGGGTTTAAGATCAAACACCCAAAAAACTGAAGCTATCCCAATAAATACCCCTGTGATCAGCTTCTCCCTAAAAGCCAACTTTAATTTAGGTGGCAGTGAAAGTTTGCGTTACCTGGGGGTCAATCTAACACCGGCCTATGCCTCCCTTTTTAAGAAAATTTCCCCAAACTAATAACTAACATTCAAAGGCTTTTGGAAGATGGAAAAATTGGCTTTATCTCTATTTGGAGGTAGCACGTTTAAAGATGACCTTTCCCCCTAAATTGATGTTTTTTATGAACTCTGCCCATCCCTATCCCTATGACAGTTTCCGTTCTTGCAATCGGATTTGATTCACTTCATCGGGGGGAGAAAGGGAAGGATATTCGGGTTTTCTTTTGCAAGTGGGGGGCAGGGGGGGGCCTGGCGGTACCCGACCTAACTAAATATTCTGGGCGGCTAAGGGTGCTTTTTCCACTTGGTGGCTTATTTGCTTCTCTAGATGGTGGAGGTGGAGAAGTTTTGGCTACCCCCCAATTCACCCAAATTCCCTTGCTTGGGCTACCACCTCCAAAGATTTGATTCAATCTATTACATTCTATGTCCCTTTTACAAGGTATATTTGGAAGGTGTCACAAACAATTTGGGTTATGCTGGGCTTCCTCAATGACCTCGTTTTTATTTCACCCCCTGCTATTGGGGGGACGACCGAATGAGAGTCTGGGGCCCTTTGGGTTTTGGGACCGAAAAATTTTCTACTTTGGGTTGGGTGGACCACCTTTTACTTTGACATTGAAGCGTTTGAGTATTGCGGTCCGTCGGGACCTCCCCCCTCTCGGCTTTCTCCCCTATTTGCAGATTAGAATTTCTTTTTTTTCCTGACATTAAAATCCCCCAAAGTGTTGACCCCCATGTATTGGAAGATATGTCGGGCGGGCATTTCTAAGGGCCTGATATCCTCTATATACAAATGCTAATAGCTTCAAACCCCGCCCCCCCAATTTTCCATCGTTAGGTTAAATGGGGGAGTATTGGGGTTTCCCCCCATTCCCAGGACCCTGGCAGGTGATTGGAAGCAGGCGCTCGCTATCTCTCTTGCTCAAAAAAAAGAAAATCGTAAAAAAGTATTGTGTATTGGTCCCACACCCCCGCCCTCCTGATAGCTGAACCCTAGGCCCGGATTTGTGGAGATGTGGGGACCCAGGGGCGGACCTCAGCATGTTTTTTGGGATGTAGGGGATAGGGCCGTTTTGGTGATGGTTCGACCTGGTCAGTGAAATCAGGGAGATTAGGGTTCTTTACCCCGCAGACTTTTTTTTAAAACGTTCCTTCGTCCCCTAGGGGGGATGGGTGACTTTCCTATATATAGAAAACCCTTCCCAAGTGTCTTTGTAGTTTTTGGGAAGAAAAACATCTACCCCACTCAACAGGGATTTAAAGTCCCCTTTTTGCAAGGGTTAGGGAGGAATATCTTATGCCCTATTATAACCAAACGGGAACTATTTGATGTTTTTGGGAAGTTTGGGGATGTTTACTGTATCTGCTGATTGTAGTTTTTACTTCGTATAACGGGATGCAACCCAGAAATGGGGGGCCCTTTTTCTTCCTTGTGTGTCTCGTTTTTGGGCTTTTTTCCCCCCCTTCCCCCCCCTGTGATGTCAGTTGTCTTTATGTTGGTAGGAGTTTTGTTTTTTGTTACCTCACCGTTCGCAGGCTGTTCTCACGGCTCCCGGAGATGGTGCTATTGACTTGCGTTAAATTTTTTTTTTTATGTACCCTATTGAGATCATTGTTTAAATCTGCATTGTGTCTTAATATTTTGGACTGTTTCGTACTTATGATAATTTTTTACGGCTTTTTGAAATCTTTTTTTGCATTGAAATTGTACTGAAAACTTTAATAAAAATTTACAGTTATAAAAAAAAAATAAGGTCATCAATAAACCTCTTAAAATAAATGATGTGAGATAAAAAAGGGTTAGAACCTGACTGTATAAAATGGGATTCAAAAAGACCCATAAATAAATTAGCATAAGCGGCAGCCACTTTCGTCCCCATAGCTGTACCCACCTTCTGGTGGTAATGGGCGGGGCCATAATGGAAAAAATTATTATTTAAGATTAATTCGAAACTTTCTAATAAAAACTGTCTAAAATTAGTGGAAAGGGAATTTTCTTTATCCAAATAAGAACGTACCACATTAAGCCCTAAATCATATCTAATATTAGAATAAAGAGAAGACGCGTCTAATGTCAAAAATAAATAATCAGAATTCCATTGAAGTCCAATAAGATCTCTCAACACCGAGTCGGAGTCTCGCAAATAACTCGGTAAATTACAGACAATCGGCTGTAAGTACAGATCCACAAAATGTGACAAATTGGACAAAATTGAATCTACTCCAGCTATAATCGGTCGTCCAGGGGGATTTTTGTCACTTTTATGGACTTCGGGTAAGTAATAAAAATGCGGTATATTCAGGCTATTAGTCCATAGGAATTGTTTATCTTCTTTTTTTATCACTCCATCTCCACCTTTGCTTTCGTTATAAACAATTCAAAAGTATCTTTAAGTCGAGAATGTACTTCTTCTCAAACTTTCTCATAATAAAAAGAATCACCTAAAATTCTAAAAACTTCTTTATTATAATCAGTAAAATCCAATAAAACAATTGCTCCTCCCTTTTCGGCTCCCTGTATTACTATAGTCTAATTTTTAGATAATTTCTTTAGGGCAATCTGTTCTTTAAAAGATAGATTAGAATAATAAGGTATTTTAGGTTTTAATTTCCTCAAATCATTGGGGAATAAATCAAGAAATACATTAATGTGATTACCTTGGGTCCCAAATGGGGTTAAAAAATTTGATCAGGTTTACTAAGATTACTCGGTTCTTCCACTAGGGGGCACTCCGATGTCACAGAAACAACTTCTTTTTGTTTCTCAAAAAACCTCCGCAAAGTGAGTTTCCTAATAAATTTATGGAGATCTTTGAAGAGAATAAACTGATTTGTACAGCTATCAGGGCTAAAATTAAGACCCTTCTGCAATACACTACTTTCAGAAGGGTCTAAAATATGAGAAGATAAGTTATAGATTGTCACTAGACTTTCAGGGGATTTCTCTTTTACCCTTTTAATATCCTTTTGTCTCTTTTTATACTGGAGTTGTTTCCTTCGCCGACTACTTCGTCACCGCAACTGGCTGCGTAATATTCCTTTTGGCCAGTTCAGGCGGATTCGAAAAAACTGTACCTCTGATGAGCATTTTAATGTCCAAGCTGAACTCCTCACTAAAAAATTTGTAGAGAAGGGTTTTCCTTCAGAGTTAGTGTCTAATGCGAAGGAAAAAGCAAATACTGTCACACAAAAGAAATATTTATTTAGTCCACCGACAAAGGATAAAAAAAGATAAAGTGAAAAAGAATTTGTTTTCTTCTATTACTACTTTTAATTCACAACATCAAGAATTGTATTTTCTTTTAAAAAAAACATTGGAACATTTAAATGTTAGATCCGGTGTTAAAACCTGTTTTACCTAGGAATCCTCATATTATTTATCGAAGAGCAAGGACAATAAAAAATATTATTGCTCTGTCGCATTTAAGACAATTGCAAAATAGTGATAATATTTCAGATAATATTTCAGATAATGTGAATATAATATCAACCGGGACACAACCATGCAATTATCCAACATGTAAATGTTGTGAAACTCTTGTTATAGGTGACACTTTTCAGTTTTTTTCTACTAAAGAACTATTTACTATGAAAAATAGATTATCGTGTAATAGTTCTTACGTTATATATCTTATAACTTGTAAATGCGGTGTTCAATATGTCGGGAAGACTACCACTAAATTATCTAAAAGGTTGAACAACCATCGTTATAAATCATAATAAGATAATACATAGTCTTCCCAGACACTTTGCTAATGTTCATCTAAATGAGGTACCTTCATTTAAAATTCAACCTATAGAACATGCTCCTGTATCTACCTTAACCCCTTAACCATTGTCCACCGACTTTTGACGTCGCTGTAGACTACGGGGCTTGCAGCCCAGCTGCACTGGGATCGGGGCTGCACTGCACAGCCCTGTTCCCAGCACAGCTCCTGCAAGCACCAGGGAGGAGGGGAAACCTCCGCTCCCCATTGCTTAAACCCTTTGATTGTGGCGGATCGTCACCGCAGCGCAATCAAAGGGTTTCCCTGCTCTGTCAGGTGATCGGGATTCCCGGTGACCCGACAGAGCCCGGGGAACAGCTGCACAGTCAGCCCTGGGGACCTAGAGTGGCCCCAGAGCTGTCTGTGTATGAAGCCAGTGACCTGGACACACTGTGTGCTGTCCTGATCACTGCCTGTGTCAGACTGACACAGATTATAATGTATTAGCATATATAAATATGCTAATACATTACTAATTGTAAAAAAAAAAAAAATGTAACACAGTTCTCCCTTCATGGGATTAAAAAAAAAGTAAAAAAAAAAACATAACAAGTGTAAAAAAAATGAATACAAAAATAAATAATAAAATAAAAATAAATATTTAATAAAATATAATTGTTCATATATTACACACACAAAAAAATCCTACACATATTAGGTATCCACACGACCGCAATAACCTGTAGAATTAATAAACATCGGTACAATGTCCCACATATGGTGGAGTTGTTCAAAGATCCAACCTATGTGGTTGAGGGTTCTGGACTTAATACATTCTATTATGGGGATACGGGTGCCAAACGATCCCGCAGTCCTGCTTCTCTTTCAGGTCCCTATGCTGACCACTACTCTTAGGGCCCACCTTCTCACTTTCCTGATCCTGGCGGCGAAGATGATCATTCCCAGATTATGGCGGTCCACATCGGCTCCGTCCATTTCCTCCTGGATACAGGAAGTTCATTCCAATACAGCGTGTGGAGGAGCTGAGGTGCGATACGCCTCTTCTGACATGAACATACCAGATTTGGGGGGACTGGCTTGCCTTCTGTCATACTGATCTATACCGATCCTCTGTTAGGGTGGCTTGCGCCCTCCACCCTTATGCCCACCCCCAAACCGGACGGAGTGGTAATGAGACCCTGGGGACCGACCGTCCCTTTTTCCCCTTTTAAAATTTTTTTATTTTTTTAAAGTTCCCACGGTGATTTATTTGAAGCAGCATTACAGGGTCATCATCTTTTTTAAATTGCTTTTTGGGTTTGACCCTGCAAGATGATTGTTCAGTCCCCTTTGGATGCTTATCTTCCCATTCTGCGGTTTCCTTTTCTTTATTTTGGTACCCGCCAAAGAACGCAAGATTGCACTATATACATTCCATATTGTCCTGATTTAAGTGTGCTTATTTCGTAAGGTTACTTGTTACCCCGTATTCCTGACGTTTTTGCTGAATACTTGTTTGTTATCATCTCCTATTTTTATCTAATGTGTTTACTTTGAACTTAATAAAGCTCCTTTGAATTTAAAAAAAAAAAAAAAAGAATTAATAAACAAGTTATTAAGTGTGAAATGTGAATGGTGTAAAAAAAAATGTAAAAAAACCCAAAAAAATGTTTACAAAAAATTTAAAAAAATTATGCAGTTATTTATAAGTGAACTTAAACTATTCCCCCCTAAATAAACTTTTCTTGAATAAACGAGGGCCCATCCAAATGGTCTTGAAAAAATAAAAAAGTTTCAATGTTGAAAACAAAGGGGGCAAAAACTAAAAAAATGTTCTGGGGTTGTCCCCATTCATTGATTTATTTTCCTCAGTTCCCTTTTTTTGGTTTCTTTTGAATTCGGGGCGTGTTTTTGGCTTTTTTCTAGGGGCAGTAGAAAACCCCGGTCTGTAGCTATAGCAACCAGTGCTGGCAGCCCTTTAGGAGAGAAAACAGGTCTGGCTATAGAACCCGTTGGGGGCCCATGGGGAATCTGGGAAAAGGTAGGGCACTGTTAATGGGCAACATTGCAAATTGACTTTTTTTGCAAGTCTTTTACATAAAAAACAATTTCCCCATAGTGGAAAAAGCCCTTTAATATTTTGGCGTTCGGCTTAAGGGGTTAAATCGGGCACAGCATCTCTCTGAAAGGGAGATTTTATGGATTTATAAGTTAGATACTGTGGTGCCAAACGGGTTAAATGAATTACAGGAGGTCATCACTTGAATTTGTTACATTTTAATAGTTTTAATAGTTCCTAATATGTTGTTTTAAATTTATCCTTTATGTTGCACAAGGACACTTTGAGTATAGAAGAGAATTTAATGTATCTACAAGTTTAATGATTTTGTGTAGTTGTTACCTTTTTGTAATAGCACGCTGACATAACCTCGTTTTCACTTTACGGACCTTTTAAATTTGAACGTGTATACCAGTCTCTGTATAACCTGATGAAGCGAGCACGGTACTCGCGAAACCCTTTTTTTTGTTTAAGTTATATATAAACGTGACAAAAATAATAGTGGACTATGTTCAGTTCGATATTTTTATAAAAATCCATGCCATTATCCCATCTTTATCTACGTGATACTTGCTTCCCGTGGATTCTCGTGTGTGGAGGATCCTCGTATAAGAAGTGACTGTTTGCCGGCAGCTACCGTGGGGTGAATTCCAGTGAGATTATTTGACGTGCTTCTAATGGTTGTACATATTGTCAACATCTAAAGGGGGCAGTAACATACTGCACGTGTCTATTGGATTTTTTATCCACAGGTTTCACTTCTATCTCTTTTTTTCTACACACAATTTTTTTATATTTGGTGATGTAAGTGTTATTGGGTATTATATTTGTACAGGCATATGGCCTTTTTTATTGTGAGTGCAGTGTTATATGGCAGTATTATTTGGTGCTGTAAGTGTATTGGCAGTATTATTTTGTACAGTGCTAATGGCAGTATTATATTGGTACTGTACAGTAAAAAATGGCAGTATTATATTGTACAGTGTATATGGCAGTATTTATTTGGGACTGACATATTATGGCGGATTTATTTGTACAGTGCTATGTGGCAGTACTATATTTATAAAGTACTATATATCAGTATTATATAGGTACTTTACAGTACTATGTGGCAGTATTATATTTGTACAGTGCTATATGGCAGTATTATATTGGTGATGTGCAGTATTATGGAGGTTTATTTTGTACGTGTATGTGGGAGTTATATTTTTACAGTACATATATCAGTATTATATCGGTACTTTTCAGTTATGTGGCATATTATATTTGTAATGCTATTGGCAGTATTATTTGGTGCTGTACATTTATATATCGTATTATATTGGTGTGTACAGTACTATATGGCGTATTATATTGGGGATGACAGTGTTATATGGCAGTATTTTTATTTTTACGGACTTATGGCGTATTTATTGGTATGTACAGTACTAATGGCAGTTTATTTTGGTGATGACAGTGTTTATGGCAGTATTTATTTGTAAGTACTATATGGCGTATTTATTGGGAATGTGCAGTTTAATGGCAGTTTATATTCGTGATGTACAGAAATATGGCTATTATTTTGTAATTCTTTTTTATTTTTTTTAAATTATTATTGTTCTTTTTTTTTTTGAGCGCCCTTGGTTCCAGGGCGTGTACATTCAGGTTTATAAAAACATAGCAAACAAGTACAAAGGTGACAAATTACTAACTAAAAATGGTCAGGGTGAATCCTGCCCGCAAGGGCTTACCTCTAAAATGGCAGTTTATATTTGTACAGTGCTTATTAAGTTTATATTTGGGGATGTCAGTGCATATTGGGACATTATATTTTATGATGTATAGTGCTATATGGCATATTAATTTGGTTTTGTACAAATATATAAGCATATTATATTGTACCCGTGTTATCTGGCGTTTATATTGGTGCTGTCATGTATACGGCAGTATTATATTTTGCTGTGCAGTGCTTTTTGGCATTTTTATATTTTGCAGTGTTTATAGAGTATTATTTGTACAGTGCTATATGGTTATTATATTGGTGATGTACAGACATTTTGGGAGTATTATATTTGTGATGTCGTGCATATGGCAGTTTATATTTGTACAGTCTATGTGGGAGTGTTTTTATTTTTACAGTGTTATATGGCATATTATATTTGAAGTGCTATTAGCAGTATTTTTATGGGGGGTACATATATTGACAGTATTAATTTATACAGTTTCTATATGGCATATTTTTTGGTGATGTACAGTGCTATATGGAGCATTATATTGTGGGGCGTACTATATGGCAGTTTAATTTTTTGCGTGATTTGGCATATTAGTTTGTGCCTGTTAATGGCAGTATTTTGGGATGTCAGTGCTATAGGCGTATTATATTTGTACAGTATATTGGCATTTTTAATTGGTGATGTGCAGTGTTATATGGCAGTATTATATTGGTGATTCAGTACTATATGGAGTATTTATTGTAAGTTCATATGGAGTATTATTTTGGTGAATTTACAGTACTTTTGGCGATTATTTGGGGATGCCCGTATTTTATGGCGTATTTTATTTGTATAGTGCTATATAGCAGTATTATATTTGTACAGTACTATATGGCAGTATTATATTTATACAGTGCTATATAGCAGTATTATATTGGTGCTGTACAGTACTATATGACAGTATTATATTTGTACAATACTATATGGCAGTATTATTGTGGTGATGTGTTATATGGCAGCATTATATTGATGATGTGCAGTGCTATATGGCAGTATTATATTGTTTTTTTACAGTACTATATAGCATTATTAAATTTGTACATTTTTATCTGGCAGTATTATATTGGATTTATGAACCCCATACATACTGTCTTATTCTACGCAGGGCCGTTCCTAGGCTAAATTTCACTCAGGGCGAGGTGAAAACATTTGGCCCTCTCCCCCACCACCACGTAACATAATGCGCCATAATGAAATACAGTGCATCACCATCAACCAAAGCCACAATATACAGAAAGCTTTACCACAATGTGCTACATATAAAACTACTAGATAATAGTCATACAGTTACCAAATAACACTGCTACGCCAACCAGAATCCCAGGCTAATAGAACCAATGTCCTACTAAGACCACATATCACCAGCACACAGTGACTGAATAATACTACCACACCATGACCACATATCACCACATAATGACCGAATACCGCAACACCGTGACCACATATCACCACATAGTGACTAAATAAAACCACAACACCATGACCACATATCACCACCACATAGTGACTGAATAATACAAACTGACCATTACTGAATACAAACCATTATATTTCAACTAATATTACTCCCATACAGTGACCATACTGTGGTGGAGACCCGCTGTACACAGGCTCTGCAGACATATAAATGATTACAGTAAAGTTATATTTAGTGACTCACAGGAGACGTCTCTGAAGAGTTGTTCTCTTTCTCTTCTTCTTTTCCATCTGTCCCAGACGCCATGACGACTACTCCCGACTCTTCACTGTAAAATTTACAAAACAATTATCTTAAGACTCCTCAATTTATCAGCACTTCTCTACCAATTTCTATCTCTATACAAACTCCCCATCTATAGCACCTCATATGGTAGCCTTGTAATAGTCCCTGTAGACATGTAGTAGCCCCCTATAGCCAGGTAGTAGCCCCTGTAGCCAGTAGATGCCCCCCTGTAGCCAGTAGATGCCCCCCTGTAGCCAGTGATGCCCCCTATAGCCAGTGATACCCCTCTTGTAGCCAGTGAGGCCCTCCTGTAGCCAGTGATGCCCCCTTGTAGCCAGTGTGGCCCCCATTGTAGCCAGGTGGCCCCCTTTGTAGCCAGGGTGGCCCCCCATTGTAGCCAGTGGTGGCCCCCATTGTAGCCAGTGGTGGCCCCCGTTGTAGCCAGTGGTGGCCCCCATTGTAGCCAGTGGTGGCCCCATTGTAGCCAGTGATGCCCCCTTTTTTGCCAGTGTCCCCCATTGTAGCCAGTGGGGCCCCCTGTTGCCAGTGAAAAAAAGGGAAAAAGAAAACCCGGAGGGGGCGTTTCCTTATAGTGAAGTTTTGTCGAAAACGTTTAATGGTGAAATACATTTAATAGGTATGAATTTCCCTATTGGGGGTTGTGCGGTAGTCTAGGGGCAAAAATCTCATAAGCACGTGGGGGCAAAAATTTTGGGGCCCTTCTGGGGCCCAGGTGGAACTAGTCCCCCCAAAACCCACAAAAAAAGGGGCCCAGGGGTATAAAAAATAGGAACTCAAAGAAAAATATATTTCCCCGGCGCTCTTTTTTTAAAAAGCCCCAAGTGATCCGAGGAGTAAAAAAAAAAAGGGTTTAAATAAATAAACAGCTTATAAAAAGGTTATAACCCTTGGGCCAAACATCAAAAAATTTAAAAAATTCACCCCGCCCGCGTTTTCCCCGAAACCGGCGCAAACTGGAATTGTGATTCCCAAAAAATGGGGGGAAAAAGCAGTCATTTAAAAGAATTCCCCTTGCTCATTGGGGGAAAAGCCCCCAATAAAGATGTAGCGAGGGAAACCCCCATTTTTGCCTTGGGAAAAAAAAACAAACCCAATCGTATGGATTAGCGTTCCAGTCATTTAAACATATGGGCGTTTTGGGTTTTAAAAAAACGAGTGGGGCTCACGCCCCCCAAACCCAGTCAGGGAGCGACCCGGCACTCCCCTATGTTGTTACCCCACAACCCAGAGAGGAAAACAAAACTAGAATAAAGCACAAAAGTAGCTGATAAATATAACCCCCAAAGGATGCCTGAAAGAGCTGTGTGGGATATAAAAAACAAAGGTCCCCGGGTGGGCGATTTTTTGGTTGTGTTATAAATGGAAGTCCCCCCACCCCAACGTAAAGGGGTTGACTTAGGAGGGCTCGTCCTTTAGGACCAATATGAAAAACGACCCAAATCTTTTACCATTGGGAGTGCTCAAATGAATAGCTGGTTAAAAGGGAGGGAAGTTCGATTTCCCTCAACCCAGTGAAGGAGCGAGCAAAAATTCTATAGGAGTTTTCATGGTGTCTAAACTCATTTCACGTTTGGGTTTAACATACAAAAAAAAATTTATTTAAAACTTTGGGGTTGATTTTTTGAAAAGCAGAGAGTTAAATTGTACCCGAAAATATAAAAGCTAGGGGAAACAAAATTTGTATTTTTTCCCGCAGAAAAGTCTAGTGTCCATAGTTAAATCCAGGGCAAAATTTAAAAAATGGTATTGCCAACAATAAAAAAAGGAGGGGAATTTTCCCAAAAGATAATAGCCCAAGGGGGAAATTTGCTTTATAGAAACGGTGGTCAAACTGGCCAACCGGGGCTGGTTTTCCCTTTTCCCCCCCCCCAAAAAAAGTATTCAATTTTAGAGCACTCCATTCAGGGTTTTTCTAGGGTTTTTTCTCAATGAACGTCTGCCCCATAGAGGGGATTGGTTAGATCCGGGGGGGCCCTTGACTTTGGGACCAATAGGAACACGAGCTTTTTTAACCCCAGTATTTCTATGGGAAAGTAGCTAAGTAGGGGTTTGGGGTTTACAAAGGGGGTTTCGGCCCCTTCAACTAAATTTAAAAAAACCGAGGGGACACTTTCAGAATTATAATGGGTTTTCACTTACTCCGACGGCGCGTTGGAGCATTTTTTGATTCACTCGGGTTTTAATAAACCGGGGAAATGATAGAATATTTTCTTTTTTTTAAAACCCCCCAAGGGGGGGGGGGAAAAAAACAAGGCCTAGCTGGGGTCCATAGCTGGTTTGGGGAAAAAAGTGGTTTCAATGTAATCCCCCAATTAAATAAAAAAAATTTACAGAAATTTCCTAAAAATATAGATCCCAATACAGAATGTATTGAAAAAAAAAAGAGATTATATGACACAATAGACATGAAGGGGGGGATTTTTTTTAATAGATGAGCTTTTTTTTTGCTCATTCCCCCCTTTAGGGCAAGGGTTTGGATTTTTAAACATCCAATGGGTTTTTCCACGTTTGTAGAAGCTGAAACCTATTGGTTTGTGTTGGGGCCCTGATCTATAGGAGTTATCCTCAAAAGACAAAAAATCTTGGTAAATGATTTTCCCCAAGAAAGACGGGCTACCCCTCTTTTTGATTTCCCCCTTTCCCCTTAATACAGGCTCTATGCCCTTTTAAGGGCCCTAATTGGAGGGGTCGTGTAGTGGGGCCCCAAGGACTGAAGATGACAACTACTTTTCGATTATTTTAAATATGAAATTTTGGCTTTTTAAATTTTTTTTTTTTTTTTTAGGAATTTTTTTTTTTTTATTTATTTTTTTTTTTATTTTTCGGGTTTTTTTTTAATTTTTTTTTTAATTTATTATTCTTTCGGGGAAATTTAGATATAAACTGTTTTGTATTATGATGCCCCTACACCCATAGACAGTTCGAAGCCCCACATGCAAAACCCTGGGGGGGGGTATACGGGCCCTTTTTGGTAGATCTTGCGGGTTTATTGTTTTGGGATTTGGGGGGTAAAAGTTTTTAATTTTTGGGAGCCCCCCTGTAAAAAAAGCAGGGGTTTTTTTCGGGGGAATAAGAGGTCCTAAGAATGCATTTTTTTTTCAAAAGGTCCCAATGTTTTTTTTAACACCTTTTTAATATCAGGGTATGGAGGGGAATTGAAGGGAATCAAAGAGAAATTTTGTCTATCCCCCGTTTTCTTTTTTGATGTTATATCTTTCTTTTTTTTTATTATAAAAATAAAAAAGTTTCCGTTGTTGGAGTGTCATTGTTTTCTACAAGGCATTATCCCTTTTAAATTTTGTTTGGGTAAACTTTATCCCTTAAAAACCCTTTTTTTTTATGAACCCAAAGGGTTGTGTTTTGAATAAAAAATCTTTGAGCTTTTTTTTCCCTTTTTCGGGCAAACTGGCCAAAGGAAAAGTTCTCCTTCCAAAAGGGGGTTGGGGGGCACTCCAAAAGTGGGTGAAGCTAAATTTATAACAACACTTTTTAATGAAGTGGCCGTCTGGGGAAAGGGGCCTTCAGCCCGGGTTTATCAATATCGAGAAATTTAATTGGGTTTTTCACTAATTTGGGGGGGTAAAAAGTAATCCCCCCGGTATTTTTATTTAGATCGGGTTTACAAAATCTTTCAATTTTAAATGGAGGGAACCCGTCCAAATGAACAAAAAAAGGGCGTTAAAATATTTTTGTAAAAGTTTTCCCCATTTTTATAGAGAGGGTGGGGGAATAGATTATTTTGGGCCCCAAAAGACCCCATAAAAGGGGTTGCATAGGAGGGCGCTGCTCTTTTGCCTGGCGGTTTGCGGGTCGCTTGTTATTCAATTTTTTGTTTTGAAAAAAATTTTTATTCAAAAATAAAATGCATTCCCCCCCTGATAAAGGGTTCTTTTGTTGGGTGGGCTTTTCCATTCAGATGACGGGAATTTTTCTTACACTATATTTCCTAAAAAGGATTTTAAATTTTTATAGAGGGCGGGGTTTACGGTTTTAAAGGTTTAAAATAATATAATTGTCTTAAAAAGGCTTTTTTGGCTAGCGTTGAATCCAATTGGCCTGAAACTTCAATTTAAATCGGCCCGGTTTTAATTACATGTGGCTGTAAAAATAAATTTAATATAGTTTCGACAGGTTACTAGTGGGGGAATTTTAACGGATTGATGGGCCTACCTGGAGGTGTAGCAAGTTCTTATTTTATTTTTTGGGGAAAAAAAAAAAAAGGGAAATTTGGTTCATTAATTAAAAAGGGAAATTTTTTTCCCTTTTTATTTTTGATGCCCTTTTAAAGGCCATCGGGGGGTTTTAAGAAAATCGTAAATTTTTTTTGTACCAAAGGGGGAAAGGGGGCCCCCGTAATTTTTCATAAAAATAGAGTATCTGACAATTTTTTATTGGCCCCCAAATTTTTTTACCCGCTCCTGATCTAGTATGAAAGATGCCACCCCCCCCTTTATCAGCCGCTCGGGTAAAGATGTATTGTATTCAGTAAAAAAAAAATTTTTTTAGTACAATAAATGATAATACAAGCAGATCCGCGGAACCGCCCTGGGACAAGAGCAGCGCCCTTATGCGAAACACCTTTTTGGGGGTTTTGAGGCCAAAAATATCCCATTTTTTCCCCCCTCTATAAATATGTGGCCCTTGAACCCAAAAAATTTTTATAGACGACCCTTTTTTTCATTTGGGGGTTTTGGGCCCTCCCGTTTATTTTTGAAAAATTTTTTCAACGATTTTAAATAAAAATTTCCTGGGGGATTATATTTACCCCCCCCCAATTTAGTGGGCAAAAAAATTAGAATTTTTGGATATTGATATTTCCCCTGGCTGAAGGGACCTTCCGACGGCCATCACTTCAAAAAGTGTTGATAGCAATTGCTACATTCACTTTAGGAGGGGCTATCATCGCCCCTTTAAGGAGAAAAATTCCTTTTTGGCCGCGCGCCCAAAATTTTTGGGAAAAAAATTTCTCCCGAAAATTCTATAAATTTCAAAACAAGCCCTTGTTCAATTTAAAAAAAGGTTTTAAAGGTTTAAAAGGCTACCCACTAAATTTTTTGGATAATGCCTTGGGGGAAAAAAATGACACTCCAAAAAACAGGACTGTTTTAGTTTTTTTAATAGAGATAAAAAAGAAAGGGTTAAATTCTAATAAGAGGGCAGGAGGATAGACCAAAAAAAATTTTCTTTGATTATCAATTCAACCCCGCAAATTTCCCCGGGTATTAAGAGAGGTTAAATAAAAAATTTGGGACCCTTGAAAAAAGGGTGCATTCTTAGGACCTCTTATCCCCGGAAAAAAAAAATGCTTATATAAAAGGCGGGGGGTCCCCAAAAATTAAAAAAATTAGTACCCCAAGTCAAATCAATAACCAGCAAAAATCAATTTCCCACAAGGGGGCCCCGTTATACCGGGGATTTTTGCGTGGGTCTTCGAACCCGTCCCAGGGGTGTAGGAGCATCAATAAAACAAAACGTTTAAAATTAATTTTCCCACAAAAATTTGTTATTTCCCTTTAAAAAGAAGTCTAAACGGTTAAAAAGAAAAGTCGTTATTTTAAAATAATCGAAATGTAGTTGTCATCTTAGTCGTGGGCCCCACTACCGACCCCTCCTATGAGACTTAACCCGGGATTTGAGCCTGTATTAAGCGGGGGAAATCAAAAAGAGTGTGCCCTTTTATTTCTTGGAATATCATGACCCCGATTTTTGTTTTTTCTGGGATAAATCTATAGTCAGGGCCCCCAACCCCAAAAACCAATAGGTTTCAGCTTTTACGAAGCTGAAACCTATTGGAGTTTAAAATCCAAAAAAAATGCCCCAAAAAATGAATGAAAGGCCAAATAGTTTGGCTCTTTTATTAAAAAATCCCCCCCCTTTTTGTTTTATTTTGTTTATTTTAAACTTTTTTTCTTTTATATACATTTGTTTTTGTATCTATATGTAAAAAGGATTAGTAAAAAGTTTTTTTTTAATGGTTTTTTTACATTGAGCTCACTTTTTTCCCCAAACCAGCTATGGAACCCAGTAGGCCCCTGTTTTCCATTTTAATTAGATTATATTCTATCCCTTCCCAGGGTTGTATTAAAACCCCGGGGTTTAATCAAAATGCCCCAGGGCGCGGGCGTCGGGAGTAAGTGAAAAAAACCATTATTTTCTCGTTTTTTGGAGGGGTTTGTCGTTTTTTATTGGTGAAAGGGCCGGCCCCCCTTTTGTTAGGCCCAATCCCTACTGGGGTACTTTCCCATAAAAAATTACAGGGTTTGAAAATTAGTTTCGTTTTCCCCTTTTGGGTCCAAAGAGTCGGAGCCCCCCAGGTTTCAAACCCAAACCCCCGTCTATGGTGCAGAGTTCTTTGGGGAAAAACCATAGAGATACGCGGGTTTGGGTGCTCTCAGTTGAATACTTATGTTTAGGAACACCAGCAGGGTTTTGGCCATTTTTGACCACCGTCCCTTTTTAATGAAATTGCCCATTGGGCTATTAGGGTTTTGGGGTAAATGCCCGCCCTTTTTGATTTTTGGCCCAAAAACCATTTTTTATTTTTGCCCTGGATAAAACATGGACTGGGGCCGGGGACTTTTTTTGCGTATATAAGTACATTTAGTTCCCATAGCTCTATAGGGCGATAAAATTTAAAACTTTTCTGCTTTCAATTGAGAATTAAAACCAAAAGGGGTATTTTTAAAATTTTTTTTAGAAATGTTATCACCCTAGCGTAAAAAGGGTTTTAAACCCCATGATAACTCCCTTTTAGAGTGTTCTCGTCCTTCACGGTTTGAGGGGTCGATTTCTTCCCCTCCTTGTAACCAGCTATTCATCGAGCCCCTTTTTCCTAAGGGTTTGGGGAAGTACCCTCGTTTTCATTTTTGGTCCAAAAAGGACGAGCCCCCCTAAGTCTAGCCAATCCGGGGGGGGCTGGGGGAACTTCCATTGAAACACACCCAGAGAGGGGCCCCTCCCGGGGGGCTCTTTGTTTATAAAACCCCCCATCAGCACGCTCTTTCGGGTTGCATCGCTTTTGGGTTATATTTATCGGAGCTACTTTGTGCTTATATTCTAGTGTTGTTTTCCTTCTGCTTGTGGAAGTAACAACATAGGGGAGTGGGGCTCGCTCCCTGACTGGTTGGGAGAACGTGAGCTCACTCGTTTTTTAAACCAATCGCTACATATGTTTAAATGACTGGAATGCTAGATCCATAGCGATTGGTTAGTTTTTTTCCATAGGCTAACATGGGTTTTCCCGTCGCTCACACTCTCATTGGCCGGCTCTGCCGCCCAATGAGAAGTGCAGAATTCTTTTAAATGACTGTTTTTCCCCGGCTTTTCTGTAATCAAAATTTCCCTGAGGTAGCGCCGGTTTCGGCGAGAAACGCGTCGTTAGTGATTTTAATTTTTGTATGTTTGCCAAGGGTGTATAACCTTTTTATAAGCTGTTTATCTATTAAACATTCTTTTTCTTAACTCCTCGGATCACTTGGAGCTTTAAATAGATGAGCGCCGGGAACTATATTTTTCTTTGAGTTCCCATTGTAGCCAGGGATGTCCCCCTGTTGCCAGTGATGACCCCTGTAGCCAGTGATGCCCCCATTGTAGCCAGTGATGCCCCCCTTGTAGCCAGTTTGCCCCCATTGTAGCCAGTGATGCCCCACCTGTAGCCAGTGATGCCCCCCTGTAGCCTGTGTGCCCCCATTGTAGCCCGTGATGCCCCCCTGTAGCCAGTGTGCCCCCATTGTAGCCAGTGATGGCCCCCTTGCAGCCAGTGATGCCCCCATTGTAGCCAGTGATGCCCCCCTGTAGCCAGTGATGCCCCCCTGTAGCCAGTGGTGCCCCCATTGTGGCCAGTGTGCCCCCATTGTGGCCAGTGATGCCCCCATTGTGGCCAGTGATGCCCCCATTGTGGCCAGTGATGCCCCCATTGTGGCCAGTGTGCCCCCATTGTGGCCAGTGGTGCGCCCAGTGTGGCCAGTGATGCCCCCAGTGTGGCCAGTGATGACCCCCATTGTGGCCAGTGATGCCCCTGTAAGTAATTCTAAAATAACAAAAAAGTACTCACCTCGGTCCACGCGTCCCGGTCCGGAGCTGCTCTGCGGTGGGAGCTGCTGAGCGGTGTAAGCAGCGTGACGTCATCACGCTGTTTACGCTGCACGCAGCTCCCAGGGATCTCCTCGCAGAGTCAGGGGCGCTCCTCCGGGCGGGCAGGGCGGGTGGTCACGGCGCCCCCCGCGGGTGAGCGGAGCCTCGGCGCCCCGGGCGATCACCCGCCCTGCCTGCCCCTAGGAACGGCCCTGGTCCCCATACACACTACATGAAGGCTTTTAGAACATGTGAATCTTGGTGGGACCAGATGACTATCTAACGTGTATGGTCAGAACCAAACTTTCTCCCACCGATCAGCGGTTTGAAGGGGCGAGTGCAGCGCCCCCTTAAGGCATCATTCACCAGGTACAGCTCTGTATTTTTGGTAGCAGCGGTGTCTGGTATTACAGATCACTACAGCTTCATCCCATTCAGGTGTAATGAGCTGTAACTAAAAAAAAATTTAAGTGTCTTCTAGGGGAAATGAAATTCTTAAAACCGTTTTTTGTTGGGTTTAAAAAATAAGTAAAATAATCACAAATTCCAATTAGCTTCCATGTTATAATTAATTCACTTAATGCAGTAGAACTGATACATAGACCCC
>JAODAL010065206.1:0-18343 GCA_025379985.1 Phyllomedusa bahiana | reverse complement strand
TCGGCCCTGTCCCCCGGGTAGGGCCTGTGAATCCGAAATAAACAGTCCCCAATCTGTTCTTCAGTGGTTAAAGAAACCTGCACCCAGCAGTCTTACCCCCCTAGTCCTCCCAGTAGGCCAAAAATGTCGTATCAGATCATCATGAAGCGAAGGCAGCCCAAATGTCAACCTTTTTACCCCCTGTGGTTTACCCCATTGTCAAAGACCTCTTTGATGAAAAAATGCGGTTGGGGTCAAAGGATTTTTAAAAGATCAAGGGGAAAAAGGGTTTTTTTCCCTTGCTGGGGACCCCCAGTTACTGATGCCTAAAAGGAGGAAAAAAGAAGCGGTCAATCGGCAAAAATCCGGGGCGGTCGGAACGCCTTGCAGTCCCTCTTGCTTGTATCTGGCCCCTGGATGCAGAATATCAGGACAACCAAGTCACCTTTTTGAGATATGATGACGACATTGCGGACCTTTTTGGTCTTTTACGCAAAAATTTTGTTGCGGCGCTTCATCACTGGGAGAGGGGAAGCGAGGGGGGTAGTGTAATAGGGTCCCAAAATCAAAAAGGAAAAGGGAGGGCGGGTCGAAAAGTCTGTGATATGATTCCGCCAACCCACGGTCAGCGCAAACCCGCTCCTGTTTATCGCCGTCAAAAGGTCCAGGCCCTCTCAAGCTGGGCCTTTTTGAGCAAGCCTCTGATACCCCAGCGTGTCTATGCCCCCTTTGTGAAAACGCATTAGTAGAGGCAAAAAACTAAGGTGTTTAACACCACCAATGTTTTTCAAATGCAGCGAATGCATGGTTGAAATGGGGGAAAAAATTTGGGCCCAAAAAAAAGGGCCCACCCCGTGCGGCCCTTTCCCAAACCCCAATGTCAAAAACCCTGTTCCCCCGCCTACTTCTCCTCCGCCACCACCAAAAGCGTTCCTCGGGGGCCATGCCTTCAGGTCTGTCAGGGTCACCCTCCGCTTCACCCTCCACCGTCCCCCGAGTAACCAAACACCCCCCAGAGACCCATCCTACCCTTCCCCTTCCCCCAGTTTGACGACCTGCACGCCGTCGGGCCGTCTAGCAGCCACCCCTTCTGTCTCCGGGTTTGGGGCAGAAAAAAAACACTTTAACCCAAACCATCCAAAGCCAAAAGCCTGAATGTGGGCATTGCCGGGTTTTTTTGGCCCTTTGGAAAATGTTGCCTTTCCGTCTGGTGGAAAAGATGGGTTCCGCCACTTTTCAGGCCCTTGCCTGCCCCCATTCCAATGCCGGCGGTTTCTTTCCCAAGAAAACCCCGCCTTGCCTTTTGCCAGCACGTGTCATCTAAAATTTCGCGTTGTCTGCATCGTGCCGGGAAATTTCCATCTGCCCTTGAAACATGGACTGTAAGCGGCAAGGGCCGCTTTCCTGTGACAGTCATGGGTGGCTGGGTGGATGTCTCTGGGGGGACCGTGGTTCAGGCTGGGGCGCATGTCTTCAAAAAAGCAGGGATGGTGCGGGTTTTTTTCCCCCCAAGGTCCTCTGGGGGCTCAGGCCCAAGAAACCAGGCCCATGTGGAAATTAATCTGTTTTGGGAGACCGTCCCAACAAAGGTCAGGAGCTGGGGGACGGCTCTCTGAAACGAGACCGAGCGTGGCTGAGTGACAAAAACCTTGTGCCAGGCAGGTGGTGTGCGATAACGGCCGAAACTGCTGGCCCCCCAAAGATCAGTAGATGGAGCACCCCTTTGCTGGCATGTCATGAACCTTGGCCCAGAAATTTTAAAAGCGTACCCGGGTTGGAGCCTGTGGAAGGTGGGTCTGAGTTCCCTTTCCCCCGTTCGCACCCTTTTTGCCCCCTTGTGCGTTGCGCGTCGCTCGGCCCCCCACAACCGTCTCATTGTTGACGTGGCAACACGTGGAATTCCACCCTCCAATCTCCGCGTTGTGGCGCGCCCCAATCCCTTTTGCAGTACGAAGTGAACAGGGCCTGCAAGCAGCGGTACGGACCTCGGGGTGTTGAGCCCCCGAGAGTGGAGGCAGGTGAAGGCATGCCCCCCTTCCCGTTTTAAAGAAGCCCCCCAAAATGGTCAGTGCAGACATTTTTAGTTTCATTAGGCAGTGGTTCGGGGGCCAGGGCTGTGCAAGCGGCGCCCCAGCTCTCAGGGTGCATCATCTGAGGCAAAATCAGGGCTGGTTTTAAACTGTGCGGAGGAGGAGGAGGAGGAGGAGGGGTAATTAGACACCCAATTACCGACGTCCCTGCTTGGAAAAAATTTTTCGCAATTTTTAGGCGTAGGGGAAAATAGAAAGATCAGTTTCTAGTGCCCCCCCCATCCGAGGGTTTGGGAAATCAAGGCTCCATTTTCACTAGTGTTGGATGCTCCATTTCCTCCAACATTTATCTCGCATTAAGGCATCAAAATGAACAACAGTTATGGGTGGCCCCCCTCCCGGACCCTGGTACAAAACAAAAATCGCACTTTCCCTTCCACCACCCCAAAAGGGGGGGAGTAAAATGCAGGAAAAGGGACCTTGCTGATTGATCAATGGGACATCTGTTTGTTGCTTCACTTCTTTAAATATCACGGTGGGAAAAACGTCAGCGAATGACGCGTAGAGTGCCAAAATAGCTGTAGGCAGCAGAGGCAAGGTGGGGTTTGAAGCCTAATGGGTGCTTTGGAATCTTTATTTTCCACCCCCCAATGATGTAATCAGGGCACACATGAAACCCCAGGACCAGCTTTTAAATCATGGGGCACGACTTTGCGTCCAACACCCCATGTTTTTTTGGATGTGTTCCGGACCCCAAAAGCTTTGAGTATCCAAAATGGAGGGGTTGTCCGCCCAGAGCCGGTTTCTGGCGGACCCTTTAGCCCCAGCTGGGGGTCATTCGACAAAAGCATCGGCTTTCCCCAGTTTTGTGGGTCGTTTGTTTATTAGATGACTAGGGATGGTCTCTGATGATGTTTGTGGCCCAATTTCCGGGTACCCATTTGTTGCCCGGGCTGCTTCACATTCCTCTTCCCAAAAAAAATGGTCCCCTTTTAAAAAATTTTTTTAAAATGATATTTCTTATGAATTTTTATTTTTAGTTCCCCAAAAATTTTTTTTGCTGGGTTTTTCTGTGAGGAGACTGTAAAAAACCCAAGGTTTCATGACAAAACCGTATTCCATTTAATACTTTTTCTTAGAATTTTTTGCATTGTCAATGGTTTGGGGCATGGGCTGTGAGAACAGCTTACATGGGCCTTTGGAACAGAAATGTGGCTTTTAAAGGGATTTCTCCCTCACAATTTTTAAAAGTGGCTGAGAAGTTTTTTATAAATTTTTGGGATGCTGCTTTGAAATCAGCAAAATACAGGTCTATTTTAAAAAAAAAATTTGGGTTTCTAACACATTTTTCTTCACAATTGTCAAAAAAGTGGCCAAGGGTATGTTTTTTAAATTTTTTGGGGGCATGTTGGTGAAAAACAGTTATCTCAGGTCTATTGTAAAAAAAGTGGTTTTTAACAGAATTTTTTCTTTAAATTGTCAAAAGTGGGCCAAGGGTGATGGTGCGGTAGAAACAGGAATAGGTTGGATATGGTTTTGGCCTTTTGCAAAATGACTTTTTTTTGAAAGATTTTAAACAGAGCTAATAAAAGAAGCCCAATAAAAATTTGTTTGCTGGTATGCTAAACGGGTTCCACCCGGGGGTTTCCAAAAGCCCCAATCAATACTTTATAAAGGTATTGGACCAGGTAAAATTTCAAACTTTAATGAAGACTTTTAAATTGACATCCACTTTCAGGCTTAACCGGATATACGATGACAAAAAATGGCGAATGGTAAAGCATATATCGCTTTTGGGGTTGGACTCCCGGGTTCAAAAAATTCAAGGAAAAAGCCCATGCATCGTTGGGAGACGCCGGGCCCCCGGGAGCAGAGTGGGAATGATGGTAGTAGGCGCCTCGGACGCGAATTTTGGGGCAAAATCCCCCCCTTCCTCGGGCCGAGTTTCGTATACAGCCATCCTTAAATAGGTAAGAGGGCTTTTTCCCCTACATTTAACATCGTTAAAAAAACAACAAAAAAAAAAAAAAAACAAACAAAAACAAAAAAAACACACAAAAATACACGAAAAAATAATTCATTATTAAGACAAAACTGCAGGAAAAAAACAGTGGGAAACCATTATGCGTTACGTAACCCAATTCGGGAAAAAGACCCAAAATTTGGGCTTCATTGAGGCCCTGGAGATAATGCCCTTAGCCCCGGATCCAAAAAGCCTCACGTTTAAGTAGTTTTTTAGCGGGTTGGTTATCATTACTTAGGTTTTTTTTCTAAAACGCCCCACCAATTCGCATAAGTCTGCGTGCTTCCGCAAAAGTGTTTAGCCACGGTCTTTTCCCCCAAAAGTTTTTTTGGGGGATCGAATCTTTAGATAAACTAAGCTCATCTTTTGGTTTTGTTCAGTTTTTTTCTATGCTTCTAATGGCGACTTATGTTCATGTTTGATCTAATACATCTCGATGTCTGTCCCCATTTTCTCGCCCAAGGGGCATTTAAATATATTAACCCCCTCATTTTTCACATGTATGAAAACCTTTGATTTTTTTTTTATGGCCTTTAGAGGGGTGGTTTATAGGTCTCCTTTGGAACAATAAACCCAATTGGTAATTAAAAGAAAGCAAAGGCCCCTTTCTTTAGAGTTAATAGTTTCTGTTTTTTTTATAGTAGTTGTTTGGGGTCCGCTGAATTTGTTGTTGACCTAGGGCCCTCCTTTTCGGTAAACCTTCGGGGGTGTTTCCTAAAAAAGGTGCCCCCTTGTGTCGCTACGCAAATCCCCCAATTTTGGATATTCCCCTTTTTGATAACCCCGCATGTTATATAGGCAGATATGTAAGTGAATTGCTGGTCTTGCCTCACCTTTTTGTTTTTGTTGTTGTTGGTTTGAGGGGTTTTCTCTAGGGATCATGAAACATCCATTCCATTTTTCCCTAAGCTCTGTTTTCGTACCCTCTTTTTTTTAAATCGGCTTATCAATTCCCCAAAGTGGTAGGTACTCGGGTCACTTGAGCTATTCCCCGGCCCTTATAAACTGTGTTTTGGGCGATCCCCTAATGTCTGGGGGGGCTGTTGGTATTTGATTATTGTGTTTATTGTGATTGTGGGCCATTAGAAGCTATAGAAAAAAACTGAACAACCCCTAGTGAGAGTTTAGTGTTTTAAAGATGTCGATCCCCCCAAAAAAATTTTGGGGGGAAACGCCGGGCTAAACATTTCGGGGAAAGCAGCTTGCTTTGGAATTGCGTGGTGCTTTTTAAAAAAAGTTTTTATGTAATGTAAGCATCCCTGACTAATAACTATTAAACGTGGGGGCTTACTGGTTCCGGGCTGAGTATTATTCCGAAGGGCTCAATGAGACCCTAAATTTGTGAGTTTCCTCTGTTGGGTTGTAACGCTTGAGAGGGTTTTCCCATGTTTTGCCTGCAGTTATGTTTAAAAAATGATTTTTTTTTTTGTGTATTTTTTGTGGGTTTTTTTTTTGTCTTTGTTTTGTTTTTTTTTTTTTTTTTTTGTGTGTGTTTTTTAACGATTTTTTGAATGTAGGGTAAACGCCCTCTTCCATTTAAGGAGTGGCTGTATACTGATTGCTCGTCCCTGAGGAAGGGGAGGAGTTTGCCCGAAAGTTGCCGTCCGAGTGCGCGCTAGAACCTCTTTGCGCAATCTTGCCTGGCCCTGGGTCTCCAGATCGTGCTGGACTTTTCCCTTGAATTTTTTGAAAACCGGGAGGTCGCAACCAAAAAGGGTATATGTATTACCATTCGTCCATTTTTTTTCATGGTATACCGGTTGAATCCTGAAAGTGGATGTCAATTTTAAAGTGTTCATTAAAGTGTTAAAATTTTTACCGGGGTCCAATATCCTTTATAAAGTATTATTGTGGGGCTTGGAGAACCCCGGCTGTGGAACCCGTTTGATACCAGCGAAACAAGTTTTTTGGTCTTACTGTTTATTGACTGAGTTTGCTTTGTCCTAAAGACTAAAGATTACACTCCTGGCGAAATGTTTGAGGAGTCGCCAGGAGCATTGATCCCCGAGCGAGAGTTTTGTTTTTGGGGGCAGATAGAATACAGATCCTACGCAGGTGAATTGCAGGACTCGGGGAAATCAAGCAGGGAGGAAACAAACCATCAACTCCCCGCGCGTTAGAGCAGTGCAAAGAAAAAGAAGAAGCCTAATCGCATGCACGGGTTAGCGGGTATGTGAAGGCCCGCCCGATCCCTAGGGGATTGAGTAATCTTAAAAACCATCCTCTGCCAGCGATGTCAAAAACAAAAAAAAGATGGAATCCCATCGTAACCGTTCTCGATGGACTTAATGATCCCCCCCCTTCGCATTACAAAATGCAATCGATTCACCCATTGGGACAAATCGACTTGAAGAAGAATAAAAGGGAATGTCTTAGGGAGGGAATAAATAAAAAAAACACCGGGGAATTGGATCTAGATAGTAAATTTAAAGAAAACCCTTTTAAGTTGAGAAAACGAACGGATACAAGGACTTGCGCTACGCGTTTACCTTGGGCGGGAAAGACCGGAGGTATTAAAGAGAAACAGTCATGAACCCATTAGGACGGGGTTGGAATTCGGCCCCTCCAAAACTGGGACTCTGACCCAGGTGAACGATCCCCCTATGACAAAAAAACCCCCCCGGAAAAAAGGGCGAGGTTTTTTTAGGAAAAAGAAATGGGGGATGATCAAAAAAACCCCCCCAGAAATACACCATCGGAATGGGGAAAAAAATCCTTTGAGTCCGAAAAAAAGGGGAACGTCGCTGTTATGCATTTATCTAAGCCCCAAAATTGGGCAAAACAGGTGTCCTGGAAAGGGGCCCTTTAACTTTGTCCCAAAGTCAGGATCTGAGTCTGTTTGTTTTTACGTAGATTTTTATCGATTTGTAAAATATTAGGTGTAAAATATTCTTTGCTAATTCTTTTTCCCCCAGGGTTAAGTCCTGATATAATAAGTTTTTTCCAAAAAGCTCAAGAAACTTGTTTTTGACCCAATTTTTTAAAACCCCACCCCTTGGGTTTTTGGCTTTGGGTTTTAAGAAAGGGTAACGGGACAAAGGGGAGAATAAAGCAAAACGCATGTTTAACAACCCAGTAAAAAGAAAGGGGAAGCTGTTAAAAGGAAATTAAAAAATGACACCTCTTTTCCTTATTAAAAAAGGGAAAAGGGGGGTGCCTAGTTGTTATGGCTTTGGGGGAAACCCCATATATTAATGAAGCAAGGACAAACTTAAAGATTCTCAGGTGTATGTACCCTCAAAAAAGACCAACGGTAAATTTAAAAGTTTTTGTTCAAGAAGTAATTAATGGGGGCGTTTGAGGCGGGCCTTTAAATCGCAGAAAAAAATATTCTTATTAAAAATAACCAAATTTGCCCCGATTCTGATTGGTCCCTAAGGTTCAAAAAGCCCACTACCAAACCACCAGGCCGGCCCATTGTGTGGGCATCATTAGTGTTAAAAACCCCGGGGCCATAGTTGATTGTATCCCAACTATTGTCAAAAAGATTTAAAATTTTACAGAATCCCGGCCAGTTTGAGAGAAATTTAAAAGATATTGTTATCTAGGTTTTCTGTTTCCCACACTGTATAAAGCCCTGTTCACCAACTTTCCCCCTTGAAAGGGGAATAAAAAATTTTACGTGCTGTTATGTCAAGAGCAACATTAAAAAATAAAAGTTTGCTTTTTTGATGGATTACTCGATAAGTCGAAAAAAAAAATTTTTTCTTTTTGGGGGCCCCAGTTTTCCCTTCAAAAACAGGGGACCTCGTTGGGGTTTCGGTAGGACCCAGCTTTGCTAATTTTTCATGAAAGCGTTTGAAAATAGCTAGTTGTTTCTTAAATTTACAACTACATTTTTCCGGTATCGGTATGTGGACGATGTCCTACAAATCGGGTTGGCTCAGCTTTACAACTTATAAAATTTGTCCCATATTCAATAATACCCACCATTGATAAAATTTCCTTTATGCCAGTGTGATTTATGATTACATATCTTGAGGGGTGTGGTCAAAAAAGATGGTAAACAGTTAGAAATCCTTATAAAAAGCGATGATCGAAAATAATTTTTTTTCTTGCTCACAATACCCAAAATCCCCCCCAGCTTTGGGGGGGATGCCAAACCCAAGTTTATAAGGGCTCGGCGAATATGCTAAGTGATGCCGAGTACCTAGCCTTTGGAGAAATTGATTGCCGATTTATAAATAGAGGCTAGATGAAAAGGCTTTGGAAGATGGAATGGATTTCAAGTCCCTAGAGGAACCTCCCCAAAAACCAACAAAACAAAAAACAAAAAGGGAGGAAAGCCACAATTACTTAATTTTTGCCTATGTAAACTGCGGGCTTTCAACAGGCATTTCAAAAAATTGGGGGATTTGGTAGGACACGAAGGTGGGGGACTTTTTAAGGAAGCACCCGGGGTGTACCGAAAAAAAATAGGACCCCAGGTCAAAACTAATTTCAGGGCCCAAAAAATAGCTAGTAAGAAAAAAACAGAACTATTAAGCTCTACAAGTCAGGGGGCCTTTTCGTGTTGAAGTGTTCCCAATTGTTATTTTTCTCAAAAAAGACTCTTAAACCACCCCCTTTAAAGGCCCTAAAATAAAAATCAAAGGTTTTCATAATTGAAAGTGGGGGGGTTATATATATGTTAAAGTCCCCTGTGGGCGAGTTATGTGGGGCAGAATCGGTGTATTTGAGTCGAAACAAAGAAAATAAGTCGGCCTTAGAAGCTATAGAAAAAAAATGAAAACCCCGTGATTTAGCTTGTGTTCTAAAAATGTCGATCCCCCAAAAAAAAATTTTTGGGGAAAAGACGTGGCTAAACACTTCGGGAAGACGAAATGACTTATGCGAAATTTCGTGGTGCGTTTTAGAAAAAATCTTATGTAATGAAACGCATCCTGATAATAAATATTAAAAGTGGGTTTGGTCCGGGTAGGTTTATTTTCTCGAGGGGCCTCAATGAGAGCCTTTTGCGGTTTCTTGAATTGGGTTACGTAAAAGAATGAGATGGTTTCCACTGTTTTGCTCAGTTATGTCTTAATAATATTTTATTTTTCGTGATTTTTTGTGTTTTTTTTGTGTTTTTGTTGTGTTTTTTTTTTTTTTTTTTTTTTGTGTTGTTTTTTAACGATGTTAGAATGTGGGGGGAAACGCCCCTTTTACCTATTTAGGAGTGGCTGTATACTGATATGCTCGTGCCTGAGGAAAGGGGGGGAGTTTGCCCGAACGTTGCTCAGTCGGGGGATTACCCATTGCGCCCTCTTTCTCTGGGCCCCCGGTTTTCCCAGATGATGCATGGACTTTTGCCCTTGAATTTTTTTTAACGACCGGGGGGGTCGAAACCTAACGTGGTATTGTATTACCTTCGTCCATTTATTGTCATGCTGTATATCCGGTTGAATGCCTGAAAGTGGAGTCAATTTTAAAAAAGTGCTTTATTAAGTGTTTTAAATTTTCCTGGGGGCCTATCTCTTTAAAAGTTTAACGAGTGCAAACCCTTGAGTGAGAAACCCATTTAAAACATTTAAAAAAAAAAGGAAAAAAAGAGTGGTGGGTTCCTTCTTTTTAAAAAGGTTTTCAGAATTAAACTAAAAAAAACTGGCAACAAAAATAGCTATACAAATATTCCCCTGAATTGTCAAGGGAGGTCAGGAAATCTTGACCCCCGATGTAGGTTACCCAGGAAGGGTAGTCTATGTCCAGTGAAAAAATAAAAGGTGGTTGAAGAATCCTTTTTCCGGCAATTTTTAATCTGGGGTCATCGGGGTTGGGGGTTGTGTGGCCCCGGGGCAGGGATAGTCAAGTCCGTGAAAATAAAATGGTGGTTGAAAGATCCTTTTTCCGGCATTTTTAAATTGGGGGGGGCATGAGGTTTTTTTGGGTCTGCTGGTTAAAAGGGCAGGTATGCAATGCCAGTTTAAGTAACAGATGGTTAAATCCTATGCCTTTGGCATTTTTTATTTGTGGGGGCATGAGGTTTAAGGGTAGGCTGTGGGACAAGACAGGGTGTGTAGGGTTGTGTTTTTTTTTCTGTGACTTTTATAACCTAGGTGTTGCCCAAAATGTAGCACGTATCCTTTGACTGTTGTGGTGTTTTTCCAGCTTTTTTCCAGCCCTGTTTGGGGGTTTGTAATAATGAGGTGTTTTTTTGTTTTCCATGATTTAAGTTCGGCGTATTTTATCGGCTATCGGAAAAGTTTGTTTTGCCCCATACGACTTCGACCCCATGCGTGTCAAGTAACGCTTCATAGATTTTGGGATATATGTAATTTTTTATTAATACAAATTTACAGACCTATTGGGACCGCTGTTGTTTTGCGCTGGCTGTGGAGGGACGGGGCTGATTTGTTTAGGGGGCGTGGTTAGAGGCGTTTCCAGGTGTGATGTCATTGTTTAGGCGTGGTTGGAGGGTGGGCTTAAGTGATGTCATTTTGGGGGGCGTTTTTTAGAGATGGGTAATGTGTCCCCCTTTGCAAATTTTCCCAAAAATTGGGAGGTTGTATACTACCTACGGGGGCCTGTTATCTACCTACGGGGGCCTGTTTTTCCTACAGGGGATCTATATAACTACTCGGGTTCTTAATACCTTGAAGCTATTATTTTCCTTGGGTGCTTTTACCCCCTACAGGGGGGTTAATACGGAGCCCATAATTTACCTAATGTAATGTTCATTGCCTGTCACAACTGGTTTCAGATTGGTTATCGTATTTGAATTTGCAAAATTGATATAACCCGTGCCCCCTGCTCAAAAGAAAATCCATGTTTTTCTTTTGTCGATTTCAAAAAACCCCCAACCCTCCAAGGAAAATAGAAATGTTCTATCTTCCAGTGGATTCCAGTACCTTCTTGTATGGGTGGCTGAATCCGAAAACGATGATTTTATTTGCACAAACCGCACTGTGTGTCAAGATGCAGTGGATTTCCAATGGATTTTAACTAATGCGTGTAGCATGGCTTTGGTCTTTTTTTTGAAAGCGCCCGGTCTTTTGATGCGCCTAATTTCGGGGGCGCATAACCGTACGAAGCTACAAATTTATAAACTCTAGTAGGTAAAACGGGGGCATTAATGCTGGAAACGGTTGAAATTTTCAAAGTGGTTTTTTCCGAGCCTGAAGTGTCCTTTTTTGCTAGAAAGCGCAATTATGACTGCGGGTTTTAAAAGTTCATAGATTAGGCGCATTTACCTTTATTTTGCGCAAAAAAATTGGGTCTTTGCACCAAAAAACTTTCATGTAGAGTTTTAAAGTCTTGGCTCCACACTTACCATTGTAACAAAACGCGCATGGAAAGGGGGGTTTTGGGTTGGGGGAAAGGTTATTTAAGGGGTTTTTCAGCTTTTAAAATCCTTTCCACAGTGTCCCCCTAAAAAAAATATTCTAAAAAAAAATCTGTGCATTAATAAAAATGCGAGGTACAACTAGCAGCGCGTTTTTCCCTCGCTTGACCTTTCCTATTTTCCCCATTTTTTTCTTTTGAAACAGCACATTTGTTCCTTTTTTGTGTTTGGGGAAAAAAACCCCTTGGGGTTTTAGTTTCTAAAAGACCCCGCTCCCCCCCTGTGTAGGTGTGCGAAAATTTTTTTTTTATAAAAATTCTTAAAGGGCATCCGGCAAAAAAGGATAAATGAGTTTTGTCTAGCGGAGCGCCCCAAGGGGGCCCGAAAAAAAGAGGGTGTCATGCCCACCCCCCTTTTTCCCTTTACTGGAGTAAAACTTCTTTTTTGCCCATAGCAACCCAAACAGGCTCAGCTTTTTTTTTTCTTACATGCTCCCGGCAAATTGAAACTGAGCTCTTATTGGTTTTTAAAACTTTGATTGGTTAATAAAATTTAAAGTTGTCGGTTGATAAAAGACACATGGTCATGGTTCAACCAAAGGGTGGGGGAAAAAAAGTGGTTGAGGGAGAGAGAAAGGACTTAAACCCCGCCTCACCATGGTTAATGCCCTGAAACACAAGGGCAAGAAACCAATCTGCTCCAGAGGAGACCCTATCTCTGACCACGCCCCCCCGACAGGATCAGAATTTTTACCTTGCTACATACGATTAAAATTTTTTTTTTTCCAGGTAGGTATCTAAGCCTTTTTTGAAAAATTCTACAGTTCCTGTGTGCCCCGCTCCCTTTTGGGAGGGGGATTCCCCGATTCACAGTTTTAAGTGAAGAAAGCTCTTTCCTCTGGGTTGAATCTTTTTTTTCCAGCAAGGGAAAAGTCCCCTTTTTTTTGAGGGGGCCTTACAGAAATTATTTTTCCCTATACTTTTTGTGGGGACCCATTTATATATTTATTAAAATTTAAAATGTCTCCCCCCGCCCTTTTTCAAAAACTAAAATAAGTTCAATTTACTAACCCCTTCCCGAACTAAGTCTCCTTCCCCCTTTTAAGTTTGGTTGCTGTCTTTGCACTCTTTAGTCCATTACTTTTCTATAAAACGGAGCCCAGAAAATGAACAGTTTTTTCCCAAATGAGGTCGCACCCTGTTTTACGTGGAGAAAAAATCCCTTTTCACTGATGGCAACAGAGAAATTTTGATGAATAAGGCTCAATGTATCAGTTTTGCCCAAAATGACTCCTTTTTTAAATACAGTTATTTTTATTGTACCATCACGGTTATGTTTAAGCTGATTAATTATCCCCTGGTCCTCACGGGCAAATACCCAATTGCACAAGGCTTGCTGGTATCTCTCAGTCGTGCCGTTTGCTTCAATCCCCAGTTATTGTGGTAATCACCATATTTCCTGCTTCTCCATATTTTTTTAGGTATTATTGGAGTCATCAAATAAAGCTTTATGCTTAAAAAGTATTGGGTTTCTCGTCTCTGTAATATAATGAAAGGGTAAGTTGCAAAAGTCTTCCTACCCATGAACTGTTCCCCATTTTTTACAGCCAATGTGTTTTATGGATATTTTATTTTAGAACAATACAAAGGAACAAGTATACACACTTTTCCATATGTTTGCAAATTAAGAAACTGAAAAGTATTTGGTGCATATGTATTCAGTCCCCAGAGTCAATACTCTTTTGGACACCTTTATATGCAATGACAGCTGCAGTCTGTTGGGGGAGGTCTCTACAGCTTTGCACATCTAGAGGCTGGAGTGAATTTCTGCCCATTCTTCTTTGCAGAGTCGCTTGAGCTCAGTCAGATTTGTTGGAGAAGGTTTATAAACAGCAATTCCTGACACGATTCTCATTAAGATTTAGGTCTGGTGTTGATTGGGATATTGTAACCCATGAATTGCTGTGATGTAAACCCCTTCCCCCAATTGTAGTTTTTGGCTGTTTTTTTTTGGGGGTTGTCTGCCTGATGGGTGAATCTAGCCCCCAGTCTAAAGTCTTTTGCAGCCTTTTAATTTGGGTTTTCCCCCGGGTTGCCCTTATTTAGCCCCCATCCTTTCCCCCTTAGTTTTCTGAGCGTTCCAAGTCCCTTCTGAAGCAAGCCCCCCCCCCAAATGATGCTGCCCCCATCTTTTTGGGGTGGTGTGTTAGGGGGGATACAGTGCAGTGGTTTCCCTTTTAAAACATAGCGTTTGGCATTTAGGTTATCTCACCACCCCCCTTCTTCCAATTTTTGTTTTGGTCCCTACAAAGCTTTTAAAAAAACGAATGTATGATTTGCTTGTTCGGGCGCAGTGCATTTTTTTGGGTGGAGTGCGGCAGAGACTCCCACTTTTGGCCATGTTTTTGGTCCCTTAAATTTTTGTGTTTTTCTTTTTTACTGTTGACTCTGTTGTTCTCCACCCACCCATTATTTATTTGCTCCCCCCTAGTCCCGGGCTGCAGATAGTTTGATTGGTGGTGTTTGGGACAGTTGCTTCACCAATTATCTCTCTTCCCCGTCAGTCGTGTCCTTTGGTCTTTTTTAAAAGGAGGGCCGGTCCAATGTAGGAGGGGTTTTGGATGTAAGGGGGGGCCCGGGGACTCTGAATCCTTAAGAAGACCATTTTTTTTCTCGGATATTGTTTTGGGTGATAGTTTCTTGTAGCTTAAGCTGGCCTTTATGACCGGCATATATTGCTCGGATTACTAACCTCTTTGCCCGAGTGTTTTCGCTTAGCAAGTTGTCACTGACCGCTTAGGGTCAGGCTGGCAAGTAGGCAGGGAGAGATTTGGGAGGGGCCTTGCCCTAGGGCTCACTGTTTGTCTTTTTCCGTTGCCCTATGCTGGTCCTGGAGCCCCTCATACAGGACTTCTTTTTTCCCTTCAAAAAAGGGGGTCTTTCTTTTTCCCCCCTTTTATTTTAAAGGGCCCCAAATAAATTTTGTTTGGGGAAAGGGTTTTCTTCCCCCCTGAGCTAAATCAAATGACCATTTTAATATATTTTTTTTGTTTTTTTGTTCTGAACCCCATTTTCGCCCACTCTATGTCGTACGACTGTTCTGTTGCTTGCTTGCATGCAGGCAAAAGATTTTTTTTATTAGCTTTTTTTGGACAGGAAAAGCTGCTTTTTTGATTAGTTAGGGGTGTGTGTAAGCGTTTGGGAATCAAAAAAGTGTTAAGTGTGTTTTCCTCTCCTAGACAGAAATTTAGTTGGGAGTTTGTATTTGTGGCTGCATCTTTCCACCCCAGAAGCTTTTATTTGACATAATTTGCGGGTCACAAAACCCTAATTCCCCATTTTTAATGGATTATTTTTATAAGAGGCTTGGATTTGCAAAAATCTCTCGTGCCCAAAAGTTTGTTTTTGCAGAAATTGGGGGTAAAACCATTTTTAAACACCATCTCCTTTTCCCTGTACAAAGAAATATTTTTAAATAGTGGTTGGGGTTGGGTGAAAATTATTTGAGTGGAGAAAAAATTTGTTTTTGCAGTTTTTTGGGGGTTTTAGTAATTTTAAAACACACCGTGCCAAATCTCCTATGTGTCAAAGGGCTTTTGGGCCCCCTAGGATTGCAGGGCCCTGTAGCAGCTGCTACCGCTGCACCTCCTATAGCTACGCCCTGCTTGCTAGCTGTCCTATCTTAGTTAGCATGAAAGGATGAGTATTTTAGCCTCTCAATTTTTTCTGTCACTCTTAGAACCAAAATTTTCTGCACTAAGTTACTGTTATGGATGGTAATTCCAGCTTCTCCTCACCACTACAGGTATAAAAATTAACCCGAATCTCATTTCCTATTGACTTTAATGGGGTTCAAGTTCGACTAGAACTCAAACATTTTACTGTTTGCTCATCTCTAGAGGCGATCACTTGTATATTACACATACAATACTAATGTACCACCGAATAGTGTGTAATTACGGCTCTCCCATTACACCCTGCCTCTGGTAATAACAGCTGTACGGTAGCAGACCTTGGAGCCTTCATTAGGCTGCTGGCAGCCATGGCTGTTGGTTGGCACCCCAGGACTACTATACGGGGGAGCCAGTCACGTGATCGTAGGGAGCGCCCCCCTCCTGTATAACTGCCACCTGTTACTAATCAGATTCTTTACATGTAGTCAAGATTGGTAAAAGAAACTCTCTTAATCCCTTAAAGGGAACCTGTCACATAGGTTGTGCCCCCCTTGCTAAAGGCAGCACAAGCTAGTGTCAGACCTGCTGTTCCCAGCACTGTGCCCCTTATTCTGTAAGATGCAGCGGTTTCAGAGCATTTACCCCTCAAATCTTATGAGTAGGTGTTAGCTCCACCCACCAAAGGCTAGCTCCGCCCACTGACAGTTATTCACATGTTTCTACCTATTCAAAGTAATAGGTTTGTCAGTTGAGGTGGGCGGAGCTAGCCTCCGATTGGCCGGGTTTGAAAAAAACTGACACTCTGAAAGACTCTTCGAATGACTCTTCTGGCTGAAAACTGCAGATTTCAGCATTAAATACACGAAAACTCCAGCATCTTACAGAATAAGGGACACAGCACTGGAAACAGCAGGTCTGACACTAGCTTGTGCTGCCCTCAGCAAGGGGGGCATCACCTATGTGACAGGTTCTCTTTAAGGACCTTACGTTTTTTTTTGTTGACACGTTAGTTTTTCCCTCCTCACGCCCCGGAGCCATAACTTTTTTTATTTTTAAACCTATAAAGACACAAGAGGGATTTTATTTTGCGGGACAAGATGTGGTTTCTAATGGTGTCATTCACTGTACTATAGAATATACTAGGAAACCACAAAAAAAGTTCCAAGTGGGACAAATTGTGAAAAAAAACGTGCTTGCGCCATGTTTGCGGGAGTTTTACTTTTACGGCGTTCAATCGTCGGTAAATATAATGCATTATCTGTATTCTACAGGTTGTTATGCATCCGGCAATACCAAACATGTAGGGTTTCCGTTATGTTTTGGTACCGTAAAAAAATTCCAAACATTTTCTACTTTGGAAATTTGCGCCGCGGCGCCAGTTTGTGCGACCAATAACTTTTTTGTACTAACACCTACGGACGTCAGTGAGGGGAAATTTTTTCTGGGCTGAAGTGAACTTTTACTGCTAGCAGTTTGGAATGCGTGCAACTTTTTTGATCACTTTTATTCCAATTTTTATGGGACGTGAAATGACTAAAAACCGCAATTTTGGCATTTGGAATTATTTTTACTTCTACGGTGTTCAGTGTTCGGTGTAATGATGCTATACTTTTATAGATCGGACTTTTTCGGACACGGTGATGCCAAATATGTGTAACTTTTTTATTATTATTTTTTTTTTATTTGTAAAATGGTGAAAGGGGGGTGATTTGAACTTTTAATCCTTTTATTTTACAATTTAAAACTATTTTTTTTTTTTTTTATTTAACCTTGAGTCCCCCTAAGGCGCTTCACCACTAGGGGGCGCGATCATTAATACAGCCTAATGCATTGCATAGACAATGCATTAGGGTGTACCAAAATGGCGGTTTCTCCACTTCCTGCCTGGGGCCGTAAGTGGGGAAATTCAAAACATGGCAGCAACGGAGGCCCTCACAGGCTTCCCGCTGCCATGTTAGCCCATCGGGATTCAGCAATCTCACCGCTGATGTCCCAATCGGCATGACGCCGCGTCCATCTTTGCCGCAGCATCTAAGGGGTTAAACAGCGCAGGCGTGTGGCCCCGCCCCCCACGCTGCAATTAGCTGCTAACACCCGGCAGTTGTGTGCGGGGATCATGGAGCGATCCCCCTGCAAACTTCTTAGGGACCCTGGGACATGCTCATATGTCCAAGGTCGTTAAGGGTGTTGTCTCGCTACAAAGAATAGCTTTCAAAATGTAGGGAACACTAAATGAAGACGTTTTCCAAATATATTGCTGTGTTCATATTTTTTGTTAAGGAGCTACAAGTGATTTTATCACCTTCTGTGCTCTCTCTGGTTCCCCAAGTAACCGACCTGTGTACTCTTTATCCCCTGCTGTTTGTTCTATCTGATAGCAGGTAGTGAAGTCATCACACAGGTCTCAGCCCCAGTGTGAGAGCTTGTGTGTTATCTGATCTTTCAGACAAAAGACTAATTACTCTACTGTTTACATTAGCTAAGCAGTTTCTTTGGACCTCAGAGAAGGTAATTTATTTAATCTAGACTAATGAACAGAGAGTCTAAATACACTGAGCTCATATGCTAATTACAGACAGCTTGGCCAGGAAGTGACAGAGCAAAGAAGCATTATTTCATTCATGCATCCTATGATACTTTGAGATGAGACAACCCCTTTAAAGAATTGATCACCCTGGGGACCCACTGAACCTTGGACGACGTATGCTCACTACTTTTATCATGAACTTCAAGGTTCATAAAATACATCCCATGACTGGAAATTTCCCGTCAGTTTGGAAATTGCTAATATTTGCTCTTTTCTCATTATTTGATAATTTAATGCATCTTAAAGTGAAATATTTTTGAAAAAAAATCAACCAATATATTTTAATATAGTCTACAACTGTTATTCTCCACAAAACTATGATACATGCAAAATCTTTCCCCACCAGAAGCAGATTAAGAGATATATGGTGCTCTCCCCAAGGAGAGATACTCCCCTTTCTGAGCCACTCATTGCCTCCCACCCAGCCAGCCAGTATCGCTCTGCTCTACACTGCTGAGGGGCAAAACCCTGAAACAGCTGTCTTTAGATGAGTGATACTGACTCGGCTAATATCCCTTTTGCTTCTTAAAGATTCAGTGAATTAGAAGCAAAATGAGGATTTGTTACATCCAATAGAAGGCGCTTGAGCTGCTCAGCTCCTTTCCCATAATGCCTTGTGATATGTAGATGCTTGGTGGGGGGTGGGGGGAGGCAATCTCAAATCTCCACACGCCTATATGGTGCTCTCCCCAAGGAGAGATATTCCCCTTTCTAAGAGATATATGCATGCAGGTTAGAAAAAAAGATAAGTGGAACTTTATTGGTTCTTAAATTATTTAAGAATGCTTAT
>JAODAL010065205.1:0-18345 GCA_025379985.1 Phyllomedusa bahiana | reverse complement strand
TGTTTTTAAATTATTTTTGGGGAATCTTGCAAATTGAAATAGAAATTATTGAAATGGTGGAATGTGTAAGGATATTACTGGAGCATTCCACTCAAGGCTTTTGTTAGTGGAGGTCTGAGCTACGTGGGCGACGTTGGGTGTAACAATTCTTATAAAAATTAAAAAAAATAAAAACAACCCTGTTTGGTTTATTTTCCACAAGTTGGACAGAGACAGCAGCATATGGTCCAATATAATGATGGGATCTAAGATCCAGCACGTTGTAGATGGCTATAGTTAAGTGATATTGTCGTGGACACATCCCAGCTCTACTGAGAAGAACACTTACCATTCACATTGTTTAGGCAAGAATGCCTCCTAAATATTCGAGATACATACAATGGTAATTTTATTCTTAGTACTGGAGATAAGAACTGTTCCAATGAATGTAATCGGCCAAACATAGAGTCAAAGGAACCTAAGAGACCAACAACATTTGTTCTTGTCAACGTTTCGAAGGATTGTCTGCCTTTGTTGGACTAGTCTCTCACATATAAGATGATTACAAGGAGTCAGAGATCAGCTGTAATAGCCAGGAAGCTTATCAGCAACTGTTCATTTTCCTTGCAGCGCCACCACAGGGGAAATGAAGCATTACATGATGTCCACTGAAATTAACTGGCTGGTTGTGTGCAAGAACAGACCAGATCTTAGTTACGCATTGAACAGGGCACTTCCCCCGTCCCTTCAGAATGCTCTAGTAGGGAATATTAAAATGTGTTTCAACGCCGACAATTCCCTTAAAGGCATTGTGCCTGAAAAGACAGTTATCACCCTCCATGTCTGATCGCTGGGGGTCTCGCTGTTGGAATTGCTATATCAGGGTCCCTGAAAACTTGTCCTAGGGTTTAGATAGAGCAGCAGTCAAACATGCGCACTGCTGCTCCATTCAAAATCTATGGGAAGGACGGGGTGGCAGGCACTCCCCTTTAGCAATTGGTAGGGGACCCAGCAGCAGGACCTCCAGTGATCAGACTTTCACCACCTATCCTGTGGCAGGTGATAAATGTCTTTCGTGGTACAACTCGTTTTAATATTTTATGGTTATAAGTGCTGCTGTTTAAGGGCGTTCGTTAAATACATTTGTTTTACGTACCAAAAAAACCGGACCCCAAAACATATTTAACAATGTTCAAGTGTGATTACATTGCTTTCAATGTAAAATGCATATTGTCGTAAAACAGATATTTCAAAACATGTATTAAAAAATTTGTTTAATGTTTTTGGATGCGTTTAACGTATAGGAAAAAAGTATCCAAGACGCTGTGTGAACATAGCCTAAAACAAAGAGACAAACATATTAATGATTTTTTTTGTCTGGAAAATTAGCTTCGGGTCTGTGGACATTCACTTCCATTGGAGAGTTTTCTAGTCATGCTCTGTGACCTGGGAAGAAATCATTGTGCAGGGAGGTGAAAGGCTGAACTGTGACTATCTCCTCTTGTGACTGGTGGATCCTGTGTTATCTATACACATTGCTGTCACCTTTCAGTTTGACCCTCTTTGTGCTGATAATGAGCAGACAACTAAGAATCTTTCTCTACAGAACAGGAAGTGTCAGACTATTATTAGGCTTAGTGGCCAAAGTGAAAACTGCAGGACTTAAGAATTATTAAAAAATATTTACAGTGATATGGAAAATTAAAATAAATAACCAAAAATTCTTAAAAGATGTGTTGAACATAGAAATGTGAGTTAAACAATAAGTCATTTTTTATGACAAATTCCCTTTAAATTAGCTGTGTTTGCCCCTGACTGGGTCACCAGTCTTTGCGGGCACCCCAAGGCCCTTCCAAGAAAAGGATAATAAAAATACAAATCCACCCCCCCAATCAATGCACTGATTTTCTCATCCTGATGCACAGGCATCAAAACCCTAACAAGGAAATATTTTATGTTATCACTGAAAAGATCAAATGTAACTGAGAGAAATCGAATTAAGTGGAAAGATGATTGATACTTTCATACGAGATGTGGAGGATTCTCAGCAGTAAAAATATATACAAAAATAAAAAGAGAGCACTATTTAATAGAAAAAGAAATGTATTAATAGACATCACATTTACGGTCAGTCTATTAACTTTACAATTACCCCACTCAATGAATTTTGCTTTACTGGGTATGATACAGGCTAATCTGCCTGCTTTGCCCTTGTGCTGGCTGACGGGAGTCGGATAGAAGTAGGTCCAAAGCAATCAGACTGCCTGACGTTGACAAATGGCCATGCTGCGGCAGACTTGTGGAGAGGGAGGGAGTGGAGACACATTCACTTTAATCTCTTTCTTGATTAAATCTAAAGCCGTGCTGTTCTGACATCATGTGATTTGCTCACAAAGCGTCGGCGCGTTTCAGCATGCTGGCTATAAAATGTTACATTTCCAGGTCTTTCAAAAGAATGCAAAACACCCTAGGATGAAACGACTGCGAGCCACCCGAAAAATATGTGGGCGCTTTCACACGACGTAACCCGCTGTATTCATTTCTAATATCCAAGTGTTGCCTTTTAATAACTAAATAGGAAAACGGACACCTTCAGATGAAGCAGAGCTGAAATGATCAGAGACCACTGTCAGGAAAACGCCCGCCCCGCCACATTGTGCGTTATGTTAATGCCTGGGGGATAATACGGGAGGTTTACTTGCATTCCCATGAAAAACCACAAAACCCTATTTAAAGTGCCAAAGGAAACACGCTCTGCTGCGGGCTTTGTGCAGACTAAATAAACTGAGGACCTAATCACTGCTACATGTTATATAAATATGATCCCGAGACCACATTGTGCAGTTATGTTATTAGCTCTGCAGGATAATACGGTATTTTTACTTTGCAGTCCTATGTAAAACCACAAACCATATTATAATAGTGCCAAAGGAAACCGCTCTGCTGCGCTGGGCTTTGCTACAGTCTAAATAAACTGAGGACTAATCACTGCTACATGTTTTATATAAATGATCCGAGACCACATTGTGCGTTATGTTATTATGCTCTGGCAGGATAATACGGTAGGTTTACTTGCAGTCCTATGTAAAACCACAAACCATATTATAATAGTGCCAAAGGAAACCGCTCTGCTGCGCTGGGCTTTGCTACAGTCTAAATAAATTGAGGACTGATCACTACTACATGTTTTATATAATGATCTGAGACCACATTGTGCGTTATGTTATTATGCTCTGGCAGGATAATACAGTATTTTTACTTGCAGTCCTATGTAAAACCACAAACCATATTATAATAGTGCCAAAGTAAACCGCTCTGCTGCGCTGGGCTTTGCTACAGTCTAAATAAACTGAGGACTAATACATGTTTTATATAATTGTAATAGGGATTAGAATAGGGATTGTAATAGGGATTACTTTGCATATATTTGCTACAAACAGTTTCTGAAAACCATGTAGATAGATAAAAAAAAAAATTATGTAGATAAAAGAAAAAAAAAAAACCTAAGAGCAACGCGCCTTTTAAATCTTCTACTTACAAAAAGCAAAATTTAGCTGCCTATAAAACGCATAGTGCTAAGCACAGTGATCCCGTTGATGTACTGTGCAGGCGAGCCCGGTGTAAGTGTGCATGGCACTGCGCGCACAATGGAGCTCTAAAAGCGAGCGGAATTCTACAAAGAAAAAAAATGGGAAAGATGAAACCCACAAAAGAATTATTTGCTGCCTTTCTTCTTTATTGTTAGATTACCTATGTGCCTAAAGGCGGGACTCAAAAGGTAAACATAACACCAGGTAATAAAAAATGCAGGCGATGGAACTGTCTTTTTTTTTTCACCAGACTAGGCAAATATTTATGGCGTAGTTGACAAACTCGTGCCTAGTAAAAGAAGCAGCAGAGAGAGCAATTACCCTGATATTCATGGCTCACTTTGAATATTGCACTGAACATTACTCATAAATCTTTTACGAGAAGATCCCCTGAGCTCACTTAACAGCCAGTTTTTTAAAATGCAGTTGAAAGGGAAAAATAAAAAAAATGTTTTTTTTTCAGTGGCAAATTAATTTAAGTTTGAACCTCCTCCTGAAGCGCTGCTCTTTTCATCTCCTCTCATTTTTTTTTATTTTTTATTATTATTATTAGTAGCAGCGGAGTATTTCCTCCTACCCTCTCGCCGAGCCCGGTGCTACTGAGCGGGAGGAGGATTCCAGGGCAGAAGGACAACATAACAACACAAGAAAAAATCACACAGAACAAAAGGCTTTCTCCTGGGGATGGTGGGGGAAAATTCGACTGTCAAAAGTAGGGGTTTTACACTGACCTCCCTTTCCAAAAAATATTCATGCCCGAAAATAAAAGGGTTCTTCCTGAGAAAGATAGTCATCAAAATATATACAAAAATAGTATAACCAAGGGGCGTTCATCGGACGGGGGTTTTGCAGTGGACCCACGAAAGAAAAATTTTCCCCCAAAATCTGAATTTTGCTGCGCATTTAACTCCCACGATAAATCTGCCACAAAATCCACATCTACTGTTTCAGATTTTTGAACGTGATTTTTTTCAGTGGATTTGCTGTGGGAAAAAAAAAGGATCCGGACAAAGGTACCTTCTAATTAATGTATAAATAATAATAAAATAGGCTCTTATTTTAAGTAGACTCTTAGGGCGAACTGTCCGAAAAGTGACAACGGCACATCAGATTTGCAGCACATTAAAGGGAATGTGTCATCAAAAATGACTTATTGCTTTTCCCTCCTTTTTTTATTTTTAAACCTTTTTTTTAGGGATTTTTTGGGTTTTTTTTTTTTAATTTTCCAGATCACTTTTCAGTATTTTTTTTTTGGAATTCTTAAGGTTTCCCGTAGTCTTCACTTTGGCCCACTTTGCCTGTTTTTAATTTTCCCGACCCCTTCCCGGTTCTGTTTAGAGAGCTTTTCAGCGTTTTCTGCCCATTTATCAGCAGGGTCAAGCGGAAAAGGGGGCCCCCCATTTTGTATAGATTAAAAAAGGGAACCACCAGTTTTCCAAGAGGGGATGTCCAGCTCCCCCTCTCCCCTTCCCCCTTTTAAATGAAAACTTTCCCTATAACAAGTCTTTTGGGACAGAATCTGTTTAAGAATCTTATGTGCATGAAGGGTTTCTTTTTAAAATTCTCCCCTGGCTGCTGTTAAAGCGTGGGAAGCCCAAGGGAAAAGGGCCCCCCCACAATTTATATTAGACGGCCCCCAAAAGAGAAAACTTTAAAAAAGGGAATTAAAAAAGACTGAGAGAAAAAAGCATATGGTTTAGGGGCTTGATTTTTTTTAAATAAAAAAAAAAAAATTTGGGGCCCGATTACCTTTAAGGGAGTTTTGTATGGGAAAACGTCTCAGTATAAAACTTTTCTTTTTACTCACAGCAACCCTTTTAGAAACGCCCTTTTTAAATTTTTTCAGGGGGGGGCCCCCATAGGGAAATTTAAAGGGGAAACCGCTGATTGGTTTTCTTGGGTTTAAAAAGAAAAAAATCTTAGGGCCAAAACCCGTTTTCATACATGTCCCCCTTAAAGAGGTTAAAAATGCGCCCCCGAAAAGTACGAAAAATTTTGACACATGGCGTGTGGTATACCTTGCAAAAGTTTTAAAAAAATATCGCCTAAACCAGGCGCAATGACAAAAATCTTGGCTAAAATTTTTCCCCTCTTCCACAGGACCTTCTCCCTTTCTCTCCCCCCTTTTGCTCCTCACACAATCGTCTCCAAGATTTTCCTGTGCCCCTTTCCCCCACACTTGGAAAATCCCCTGCCCCAAAAAATTCGACTCCCCCCCCATTTCACCAGCTTTAAAAGCCCTAAACCCGAAAACCCATCTCTTCAGGTTGCTTATAACCTTTCCTAACCTTGTTTCAAATACTTTCCCCCACAAAAATGTCTGCCCCACCCTCCCGTCTCTTTCCCCTCCTTGTAGATTGTAACCCCTCGCGGGTAGGGTCCTTTCCCTCTGTGCCCCCAAACTGTTTTTAAAACATTTATAATTGAAATCGTTTGATTTATTTTTATGTATTTTAACCCCCTCGAAGGGTTCGCGCCCTGGAATAAATTGGCGTTTTTAAAAAAAAAATAATAATAATATTTGATGTGCCTTTTTAGGCGCATTCAAATGTGTCATCAATGGGGTATAATACGCCTGATTTTGGTGTATTACTTTCCCATTTACAAAGAATAGGGCGATAAAATTTTTTTTTTGGGGCGCAAAAAAACAAAAAATGGGCAGTCGTATTTGGGCCCTTTTTAAACCCAAATTTTTCTAGTAGAGCCACTTTTAACATTTAGTTTTTTTTTAGCTGTATGAGCTTAGCTGAAATTTCTATGATCACTACTGTGGTAAAAAAATTTTAAAAGGGGAAAATGGTATTTTTCCCCATTTTTAAAAACCCCCAACAGGAAAACCCTTTATATTGGTAAATAACTGAAAAAATTAGTTTTTTCAGACATATACTGCAGTGCTACTGCACATGTAACTCTGTTTGGTCTGTTTTACTCCAGTGGTTGCTTTTTTTCCTGGGGGTTTAAAAAAAGGCCCAACTGCGTTTGCCTATTCTTTTAGCCCATTTCATGTTTTTGTTCAGCCCAAATTTAGAATTAGTTTATAAAACTCCCAAAAAATAAAATTAAACAAATGGCATTTGCCTATGTGTATGGGCAACGTCTCTTACACAAAATGTCAAAATAATATCCACCAATAAGCTGAAGCACTGAACAATCAAATATGAGCAATTGACCTAATCCATGTCTGCAATATGTATGTATAATGTTGCTACAAGGTGTCCAATAACACTGCCAGACAGTTGTCTAAATAACACTGATAATCAGTGATGTAGAGAACACAGCTGAAAACAAATAAATACACACGGACATTTTTTTTTGTCACCTCATGAAGAAAATGGAATAAAAGAGATGAAAAGTCACATGCATTAAAAAAAATAATAACAATAAAAACAACAGCTACACAGGTCCATTAGCAGGCAAATAAGGTATTGGGTTTTAGAACACAGTAACAAGTCTAAATGACTGTAATACTATATTGTAATAATGTGCTATTGTACTGACCCGCACAATATATACAAGGGTTTTGCCTCTTGATGATACCACTTTCTGAGGCCAGTTCGTAGCTCGCTATGAGCAGACCTCAGAAAACAGGGAGATGGCTGTTGTGTTTGCGCAGTTTTCTCCGTTGTTTTCTATGGCAGATTCGAATAGAGCTGATTGTGTGTTCAGCTATATTCCGCTCTCCCATAGACATGAATGGGGAGAGCTGTGGAAGCTCACCCATCTTCCCAATCACTGAGGCGGCTCGTGGCAAGCTATGAGCTGATCTCAGAAAAGATTCTGCAAAGTAGCAAAAACCTTTTAAAATATAATTTACACTGCACAATGAGTTCCATTAAAACTAAACCCAAACATTTATAGCGGAATTGTATTTTTCCCCCATTTACTTACTTAAACATTTTCTCTCATTAAAACAGAGAGCTATGCACTACCGTATTTGTGGTCCGTACTTCAGGCATATTGCAGTGCAATTACGCTCCAAAATATGGACTGCAAATACGCCTCATGGACATGCCCTTAAAGATATCATTTTGGCATTGAGCATCAGAAAGTCAGGAAAGCAGGTATACTACATGATTACAATTGAAATCAATTTGCCAAGAATAAAAACTTACGCATCACTCCGTCCTGATCTTGAAGAAATCGCTCCAAAATTGTCCGTGCGATCAAGGCTGGAGAAAAGTCTACCTGTAAAAGAGCACAGGGACTGCATTGTAAAAAAAAGGATTTTCCTGTATCCATTATATCAGAAACGTATGTTCAGACTGATTACACATTAAGCTATGAGTAAATGCATTTAGTCAATCACTTAACTTGCATCTTTCCCGTAACAATTCTGCATTTTTGAAGGAAAGTGTTCAGCCCTTGCTGTATACATCTCCTTGTAGTAGTGGTCATATTTTAGAGATTATGGACAGCCAAAGAGGACCGTCCAGACTATATTTAGCCAAATCAGCAGCACCTTTTAGTATCAGGCACGAAAAATGTCAATCATTGGCAGCTAAAGTTAGTCCACTGTGTTGAATTTTTTTTAGTCATTGTTTTGTGCGCCAGATCATGGCAAAGATCCGTAGGGCCTGTTCTCTGAATTTTTGTTTTAAAGGGTTGTCCTCGTTTACAATGATTGGGTTTTTAATTAAAAGATCTTTAAAAAAACAAGCAGCTTTGAAAATTATTGTTCATTACAAATGTCCTACTGATTTTGCGCTATCCCTGTTAGTAGTAGTACATCAGCTTCTCAAATCTCTATAGCAGCTGACCTGTTGATCTTTATCTCACTGGCTGTCAGGTCTGTATGACTCATCACTGTTCAGAATACAGGTCTGAGCAGAGAGCCCCTCCCACACAGAATGCTTCTGTAGTGGAGGGAGGGGGAGGGCTCTGGCTTCTGTGTCTGTGTGGATTAACCCTGTGTGTGCCTGCTTCCCCCTGCTCTCTACACAGATTGAGGAGAGCAGAGGTTTAGGTGATCATTAGATGTGACAGCAGTGACCCTGTGTATTACTATAATCATGATGTGTCTGTGGAGCTGTGACTATTTCTAATAGAACAGATCAGGGGGCATGTGAACCCCTTCTTGCTCTGGGTGTACTAGTGACACAAACCTGAGTATAGTAAACACTTTTCCCAGCTGCCCGTGTCTGTTCTGATAGGGGTTTTTTGTTGCTTGAGATGGAGATTTGTATGCTACAGAGGGGGTATAGGAACAAATGCATTCCCTCTGCTTGCTATTAGCATACACAGCCCCCTTTACAGAAACCCTCACCCCCCACTCATAAATCAGCCCTAATACAGCTGATTTGGGAGCCTGCGCAGACCTAGGCAGACACACACAGGGTTAACCCTGGCAGCAACCCCCTCGGGCCCCCCTCCCTGCTGTATAGAAGTTATGGAGGAGAGCTTTCTGTGTGCTGAGGGGAGGGGGGGAAGAGGGAAGAGAAGAGGCAGACAAGAAGCACGCCCCTGAATTCAACTGCCAGGCACACTGAGGTAGGCTGAAAGCTTGTAATGAGACAACTCCTTTAACTTGTCCAAAACAACAACCTTCACACACCAACCCGGGACAACAAGTTATTTGGAACATTACTTTCTGACATTGCTAATATATGACCAGCTTAAAGGGGTGGTCCGGTTCCTATATATATACATACATATAGGAACCGGACAACCCCATTAAGCTGGCCATATATTAGCAATGTCAGAACGCAGTGTTCCAAACACAGCAGTGTTCCAATAAATATATCTACACCTACATAATGTTCCTGAGGCCCTAATAAAATAAGACAGGCAAGTCTATACTCAACTTCCTAGAGCCCCCAATTCCAGCGGCTGTGTCGGCCCAGTCTTGGTTTTATTCTTCTACTTCCAAATTCATTTACATCATTGTTCAGAAGTAAACAGATCCAAACGGTGATGTAAGAAGCGGCATGTGACCACCATAGCCAATCAGCAGCTGCAATAGCGATGTGCCCATTCGGAAGTTCAATAACGAAAACAGAAGACCGTAGAGATGTGGTGCTGGAACTAAAGACTCAAGAAAGGCGAGCATGGGTCCTATTTTCGCTTGGGGCCCAGGAGCATAATATTATTATTTTTGGTTAGGAACTGGACACCTCTTCATAATGAATGTAATTTGAGCAGTGAGTATGCACCTGTGACATGGCACCCACTGCCTGCTATGAACCTCTATAGTACATCCAGGTTCATCAGATTCTATATTTGGCAGTACACACACATTAGTTAAAGGTTCTCCCTGTGTTGTAGTACAGTGTCCATGCATACAACATAGCTGAGCCCTTAAAGGGGTTGTCTCACTACAAGGATTGCTTTTTATATTAAAGATCTTGCAAAAACAAGTCACTTTGCAATATATGTCCATTAACAGTGTCCTACCTATTCCTAGATATCCCCTCTTGTATGGGCTGCATCAGCTCCTCAGGTCGCTATAGCTACAGACCTGTTCCATCTCTCCTGATTGGCTGCCAGTACTGGTTGCTAGAGCTACAGACCTGGTGTCCTCAGCAGCTACTCACTGCAGGCCAGTAGCAGTCAGTAAACACGCCTCTGAATGCAACAATGAAACTGAGAAGACAGGACTGAGGTAAGATGAATCAATGTAGTGAGACAACCCCTTTAAAGGGATTGTGCACTTTATACTGTTTTTATTTATTCTGTATATAATAGGAAATTATTTTTCTAATATACTTGTATTAGGAGTTCTGTTCCTGTACCTCTTTAAAATCCCGTAAAGGTGGGGCCAAAAATCAAAAAGGGGAAAAAAAAATGCTATAGTCCCTTTTTTCTTCCATAGGGGGTGGCTCCATGAACAAAAGGTATAAAATTAAACATACGTATATAAATTCTTGTTTTCTAGGTAAGGGGGCCATTCACAAACTTTAAAGGACTACGTCCAAGGTATCCATTGGGGTACTGTGGGAAAAAAAAGGCCCCCAAACATACCCAAAGCAAGCCCCTTGGGGGTTTGGGAAAAACCCAAACTTTAAAAGGGGTTTTCTCATTTACCTGATTCATCTTCCCTTTCATTTCCTGTTTTTTTGGGTTTTCCCACTTCGAATTCAGGGGGTTTTTAAACTGGCTTCTACTAGGTTTGCATTTAGAAGCCAGGTCTTAGTTTTGAAAACCATTTTGTGACACCCTATCGGGAAATAGAAAAAACGGGTTTCTTTTGCTAAAAAAGACCAAGGAGTGATGCACCCCCTACAAGGGGGGGAAAATTCAGACAAAAGGGTAGGGAATGTTAATGGCCCACATATTCCCAAAGTGCCCTTGTTTTTGAAAGGGATCTTTAAAAAATAAAAAGCAGAAAATCCTTATAGTGAGACAAACCCCTTTTAAATTTCCTATGGGGGCAAACCTTTTGCTTATTTTTTAGGGCACTCAAAAAACGGGGTTTAGACTATGAACCCTGCAGGGGAAAGCGGCAACGGCGGGAAAATGGGAAGCAAAAGTGACCCATATATTATGCGGCATCTGTGCGGTGCCCTTTTCTGGGTAGCCCGATGGATACCACAGATATGGTGTAAACTGGCGAGTGCTGCAGGCAGGTTTTGGGTAGCGGGTTAATTTAAATGGAAAAATTTTCTCCAGCTTGCCCTGTTTTGTCACCCTTTTTTGGAGCCCCTCGCCCCTTTTTTCTTTTTTTCCTCACCTTTTGCTTTGTTTAAAGTTTAACTTTTAAAATGTGACATCCCCCTAGAAACAGTTGAAGATTTTTTTTTTACCAGTTAAACTTTATTAAGGCTACGTTCACAGGGTTGCACTGCAGGGGGGCACGGTTTATGCACCGGAAATACCCCGCGCCGGCGGGCTTTTGCCTCCTACTCTTTATATGTCTTGCTGCCTAAGCGCCTGAAAGAAGTGAGGCCACTCAATTTTATGGGGCCAGGGCCGCTGGGAATACGCGGGTGTTTTTACACCCCCATAAAGGGGGAGTGCTGGATTTGACGTGATTCTACCGTATCTGCAGCGCGGACTTCAGACCTACGCCCCAGCTATACACCGTGTGAGCGTGCCCTAAAACCTAAACCAGGCATTTAAACCGTCTTTTTTCCCCTTATTTTGCCCCATACCCCCTGTCTTTTGGTTCTCGTTTTTTTCCCTTGATAAACTTCCCCTGAAAAAAATTTTATCTATTCCCAAACCTCAGACCCCTTTAAACCAAGGCACCAAAAAACTGGAGAGTCTGTGCAGATTGGACCATACAAATGGTATATTCTTTCTACTTGAAAATTTACTACAGTATAAGGAAAGAAAAATTCCCCAAAAGGTAACACGGGGCGCCCATTTGAGGCTGGGGGGGGAAAGTCACGGGTGGCAGGCTTTTTTTTGTTTTACAGTTGACTTTATTAACAACAGGACATCCTCTAGAAAAAAAAGTTGTTGAAAGGTGACCCAAAACAGGGGGGGAAAAGGCTTCTAAAATAAAAAATTTTAATAATTTTTAAATCCCCCATTATCCCTTTATAAAGTTCCCCTCAGAGATGTCATGGGGAACTGGACTGCTGATAACGGACCCCCAGGGGGGTTCACAGGGCTGTTTGTCCATACAGTTATCAGAGAGGTCATGTGCCCCCTGCTGAAAAGGGACCCCCAGGGGGTCACTGGCTGTTTTTTTTTTTTTTTATACAAGTTACCTCGGGGTTCTCATGTAAACCCTGCTGATAACTGCCCCTTGGGAAAGGCAAAATGATGTTCTGTCCTTTTCCCAGTTACCCCCAGAGATTGTCATGTGACCCTGTGAAAAACTCCCCCCCGGGGGTCACATGACTGTTCTGCCCAAAAAAAGTTACCTCAGGGGTTGTCATGTGCCCCTGTGTTAACTAAACCCCCAAAGGAGGTCACATGGGTTTTATGTCCATACAGTTCCCTCAGAGATTTATGTGACCTTGCTAAAACTCTCCCCCCAGGGAGGTCACATGACTTTTCCCTGCCCCTTAAAAGTTACCTCAGAAAATTTTTAAGTGACCTGCTAAAACCTGGGCCCCCCAGGAGGTCAAGGGACTGTTTTTGTCCTTTACAGTTACCTCAGGGAGTCATGTGCCCCTTTCTGAAAAATGCCCCCATGGAGGAAAAATGACTTTTCCCTGCCCTTTCAGTTACCTCAGAGGAGGATGGGGCCCCTGGGGTTTAACTGACTGCCAGGGGGTCAAAATGGACTGTTCTGTCTTTTACAGTTACCTCAGGTGTCATGTAAACCCCTGCTGAAAAAATAACTTCCCAGGGGGGTACAGGGGACTGTTCTGTCTATCCCAGTTCCCTCAGAGATGTATGGGGACCCTGGATAACTGCCCACCAGGGGGTCACAGGGGTGTTCTGTCCATACAGTTACCTCGGGAAGTTCATGTAAACCCCTTTGCTGAAACTGCCCCCCAGGAGGTAAACCTTGATGTTTTTGGTCCAAAACAGTTACATCAGAGATCTCATGTGACCCTGCTGAACTTGCCCCCCAGGGGGTTTCAGGGACTGTTCTGCCTTCAGTTCCCTCAGAGATGTCATTTTTGCCCTTGCTGTTTAACGGGCCCTTCCCAAGGAGGTCACTTTGGATGTTCGTCCTTACAGTTACCCAAAAACCCCTTCAAGGGTCCTATTTTGGAGGGAAAAGCCCCTTTTTTTAAACCCCTTGTCCCTCTGTCCCTCTTTAGCTCTAAAAATGCCCCTCTTTTTCATTTAGGAAATAGATTTGCGTTAAACTTTTCTTGCTAAAAAAATTATCCGATTGTTTCCCCAAAACCCTATTTTTTTTAGAAAAATTTAAATTTATATTTCTTCATATTGATCCCAATGCAACCCTTGAAATGTCTCCCTTTTTGGTCCCTAAAAAGTTGGCATTTTGTGTTTGGGCGTGGTTAGAGGCGTGTCTTTTTTGTGATGTCATGTGTTTGGGTGGGGTTGGGGCGGTGTACCCCCTAATTTTGTCCTCTTTGTAATCTCAAAAAATTGGGAGGTATGAAATTTTCCCTAAGAGATGTCATGGGGACCCTGCTGATAACTGATGTTTAGGAGGTTCATGACGTTCTGTCCTTCATTTTCCTCAGAGATCCCAAATGTGCCCCTGCTGATAAAACCTGACCGCCAGGGGGTTTCACATGGGATGTTTTGCCCATACATTTAAACCTCAGGGGAGGTATGGGGCCTTTGGTAAAAAATTGGGGTGCTAGGGGGTTTTTACAGGGGGGGGGGGGGACTGTTCTTTTTCCCATAAAGTTCCCTCGGGGAGGGTCATTTTGACCCTGCTGAAAATTTAAACCCCGGGGGAAAGGTCACATGACTTTTTCTGCCCATAAAGTTACCTCAGAGAATCATGTGACCCTGTGATAACGACCCCCAGGGGGTTTCACAGGGACTTTTTCTGTCCATACAGTTCCCTAAAGAGATGCCATGGGGCCCCCTGCGGGTAACGCCCCCCAGGGGGTTAAAAGACTTTTCTCCCCAAAAAGGGTTACTCGGGAGATTTCATGTGCCCCTGCGGGAAAAACTGCCCCCCCATGGGAAAAAATGACGTTTTTTGTCCATACAGTTACCTCAAAAGATGCCATGTGACCCTGCTGATAACTGCCCCCCAGGAGGTCACATGACTTTTTCTCCCCTTTCCCAAGTTACACTGTGAGAGCCTTTTTTTTTTACATTTAAACCCTTTATCCAAAAAGGACTGCCCCCTGGGACAGACAACATTTAAAACGGGCCGGGGCTGGCACGTCCCATATATCCTCCCAAGGGGACCACGGGGCCGGGTGTTTGGCTGCAGGGTCACAGGGGAGAAAAAAACCAGTGATTTCCTTGCCCGGGGAACACCAGGCCGGGCCGCGGTGGGGAAAACAAGCAGGTCGAAAAGGGGTACTTTTTTTTTATGTTTAATCACCCCGGGAAATGGGGAAAGCGGTTAGTAGTTTTGGAACATCCCTTTCATACATGTATATTACAACATTTTATGATTTCCTATGACATACATAATAAAAAAAACAATATAAAAGGTGAACAACCCTATAACCAGTTGCTGAATGCTTTAACCTCTGGGCAGTGATCATTTATCTTTGCACAAATTTTTTATTTATTTATTTTTGAGCGCTGTACATTCGAGGTTTCAACATAAATTAAAAAAAAATACAAAAGGGGAAAATTAAAAAACTAAAAGCTGGTTTCGAAGGAGGGGAAAGGGCTCTGCCCCTGGGAGGGCTTACTTCTACAAGGAAGGTTTGGGGAAAAGACAGAAGGGAGGGGGGAATGTTTGTGGAGGGTTTTAAATGACAGCGAGGTTAATTTTTGGTTATAGGCAAATTCCCGAAGAGATGGGTTTTCAGGTTGCCCTTTTTAGGTGGTGAGGTGGGGTGAGAGTCTGATGGGTTGGGGGGGTGAGTTCCAGAGAATGGGGGAAACAGGGGGGAAAAAAGTCTTGGAGGGCAGTTTCGTGAAAAGCTGAAAAAAGGAGAGCAAAATGTTAGGGAGGGCCCTGCAGACGTACCGGTTTGAGGGCGGGCTCTTTAAGATAGGGTGAGCTCCCCTTGAAAAAAGGGAGGGGTGGTTTAAATAGGCCCCAATTTTCCCCGGGAAAGACCCCAAATACAGGTCGGAAAATTTCCCCCGCAGGTATTTTTCCTTTTTTTTTGGGCCCCCAGGTGGGCGATTTTGTCTGCGGGTTTTGCGGATTCGCCTGTCCCCCTTCACATCCACAGGTTCTGTTCTGCCCGAAAAACCCGGCAGAAGAAATGAAAGGGTTTTTAAGTTTTTAAAGGGGTCGGGGTTTTAAAAAAAACCCTCCGGGGGGCAAATCCGTGGGGTGTGGACTGGGTGAACAGATTTTCCATTAAAACCCCCTTAAAGACCTGGACGGGATAAAATACGTCCCAGGGCCGGTAAGGGGGTTTGCAGGGGGTCGCTCCGCGCCCCCCCCCCCCAGCCGCCGGGGGTTGCGGCTGATTGCCGTAACACCCGGGTTGAACAGCGGGCCCGGGGGGTGGCTCCCCCGCTGGCGCTGTTTAACCCGTCAGACAGCCCGGGAAAGATGGCCGCCCGGGTTTTGAAAGAACGACGATCGGTGCCCCGGGGCCGATCCGAGACCGGACACGGTTTGGGGGGGGAGCCCTGTGAAGGGCCCCGTCACTTACCCGTTCCCCGGGGTTTTCCCACTTCCCGGCCCTAAGGGAAAGGGAAATGGGGGGGGAAAAAACCCCCATTTTGTACACCTAATGCAAATTGGGGCCCATGCAAAGCATTAGGCTGTATTAACAAATTTGCGCCCCCTAGCGGTCAAGCCACCATAGGGGGGTAAATGGTTTCAGTTTAAAAAAAAAAAAAAAAAAAATTTTTAAAATAAAAAAAAAAAAAAGTATTTAAAAAAAATTTTTAAATTCCCACCTTTCCCCATTTTACAAATTTTTAAAAACATTAAAATAATAAAAAAGTTAAAATTTTTTTGGGATCGGGGTCCAAAAAAAAATTTCCCATCTTAAAAATATAACTTTTTTTATCCCGGTTTCGTGAAAACCGGGGAAAAAAGAAAAAAATTCCAAACGCCAAAAAATTTCGTTTTTTTTTGGGCATTTTACGTCACTCCAAAAAAAAGGAATAAAAATGATCAAAAAAGTCGATGTATTCAAAAATGCTAGCGATTTTAAAAAATAAAACTTCAGCCCCCTCACTGATTTTCCGTTTTGGTTTTTTAGTACAAAAAAAATTAAATTTGGGCGCACAAAATTTCGCCGAGGCACAAATTTTAAAAAAAAGAAAAAGTTTGGAATTTTTTTTACGGTACCAAAACAATAACGGGGAAACCCCAAATATTTGGTATTTTCCGGAAAGCGTTTTCAAAAAGGGAGAAAAAGATAACACCTTTTTATTTTCCGAAGATTGAAAGCCGTAAAAAACAAAAAACCCCCCGAAACATGGCGAAAAAAAAACCCTTTTTTTTTTTTTTTTTTTACATTTGGGCCCCTTGGAAATTTTTTTTCGGGTTTTTCCCAGTTATTTTTATAGTATAGTGAATAAAAACCATTAGAAAGTACATCTTTTTCCCGCAAAAAAAAAAAAGGGGGCCCTTTATGTGCTATGTAGGTGGAAAAAAAAAAAAGTTATGGGGTTTTTAGAAAGGGGAGGAAAGGGGAAAAACGAAGTTTTCACCAAAAAAAAAAAGCCGGCCCTTTTTGGGGGTTAAAATTTAATGTAAAAGGGTTGGGCAGTTGGTTTACAGACGGCTTTCAAATTTCGAAAAACATCTGTTTTAAAAAACCCGTGCCCTGGGGGGCAACTAAAAAGTACCTGCCCTCCCGATGTGGGGAATACAGCCCAGCAGAAAACCCCGTCATTGGGGAATGCTGTGTTTTGGTAAATGCTTGGGCTGCTGGGGTTTTCTGCATCAGTGAAAAAGGATGGATTTTCCCCCGAAGCTCGGGCCCTTTTAAAAGGGGGTTTTCTCGTACAAAGAATAGCTTTTAAAAATTTTAGGGGAAACAAAATAAAGACATTTTCCCAAAAATATTGCTTTGTTCCTTGTTTTCCCTAAGGGGGATACAAGTGAAAGTTTATGACCTCCCTGGCTATTTCAGTTCCTCAGTAACGGGCCCGTAAAAAAATTCTCGCCCGTTTTTGTTCAATGGGATAAAAAGTGAATGATGTCATCACAATGGGGTTTGGGGTTTTGGGAGTGTTTCCCGTGCTGCCAGAAATAAAAAACTTGAATTTTTGTAAAATAAACAGAATATAATTAGGGCTTTTTTTTTGGGGATCGGATTTAAAAAGTCCTGTTTGTAGTTTGAGGAAACTAATCTGATCTAATTAGATCTGAAGCACAGAAAGGGGACGAGCTGTATGCAAAAAGAGTCAGTCCTTTAACCAGGAAGTGGACAGGGGTATTTCATTTTATGCATTCTCTGGGAAAATCTGGGAAAGGGGGGACATATATTTATATTTATTATATATATCCTGTTTCCCCAAAAAAGGGGCTTTCCCCCAAAAAAAAAGCATAGTGCATTCTTGTGGGTGCAAATTTTGAGTTTGGGCTGTTATGTGAAGGGTTTTTGGGTGAAACACTTTCAGTTAAAAGGCGTAACTTCAAGCTCTTGGGCCCTGGTGCAAAAGGGGAAATCGGCCCCCCCCGTTAAACCCTGCCCCCATTTACAATGCTGGGGTTTTTTTTTATGTGGGGAGGAGGGCCCTTTGGGCCCCCTCAGGCTCAGGGGGCGGTAGCGGGAAATGCTAACGCTGGGACCCCCCATAGCTACGCCCCCCTGACTACAGTATTTTTAATACATGTTGATATTTTTCTAACAATAAATGTGAATTCTTGTTCATGGGAAAAAAAAGAAAATCCCCGAAAAATAAATCTTAGCTCCCTCTTTAGGAGCCCAAAAAATTAAAACCCCCTTCCCCACATTTTGGGGGTATGGGATACGCCCCTAGCGGGAAGGACTTCCCGCAAAAGGACGTATTTCATAGCCCTGGCGGATTTGCGCGGGTTGCGGGCGAGCCGCCCCAACGCGGCATGGAAAATAGGGGAAAAATTTCCGTGGCTTTTATGCCCCATTTAACCCCCCGGCCCGGAAATGGGGCTCCGGCTTTCGGGTTAAAAACGCATCATTACCCGGGGGGCCTGTCATGGCCCCGGGTAATGATGCCGCCCGGAGGGGAGTGAGCTCTCCTGCCTTTCGATGGGAGGGGAGCGGCCGATGCCGTCCCTTTAGTTTCCTTTCCCGGGCTCCCCGGATGCTGTTGAAGCATTTCCCGGTAGTCTGGTTACATCACCCCTGCCCACAATGCATTGTGGGCC
>JAODAL010065204.1:0-18345 GCA_025379985.1 Phyllomedusa bahiana | reverse complement strand
GAATCTATGGAGTTAATAAAGGCTGCAAGGCCTTTGTGTAGTTAAGGGGGTTTGCAGTGGTTACACTAACTACGAGCTCGGAGCCTAAAGTGGCCCAGATTGATTTTGGGGGCCCTTATTAACCCTCTTGCACCCCACCACCCATGAATGCACCTGACCTGTCCCACTGAAGTTTATGGGAGTTATGAAGGTTGCTGAGTCAGGGGTGTAGCTATAGGAGGTGCAGAGGTAGCCCTCACTACCAGGCTCAGGAGCCTAAAGTGCCCTAGACTGATTTGGGGGGCCCTTATTAAACCTCTTGGACCGTACCACCCATGAATACACCTGGCCTTTAGCACTGAAGTTTATGAGAGCTATGAAGGTTGCTGAGTCAGGGGTGTAGCTATAGGGGGGTGTCAGAGTAGCCCTCACTAGCCAGGCTCAGGAAAATTAACTGCCCTAGACTGATTTGGGCGGCACTTATTAAAAATCTTGGACCCTACCACCCATGAATGCACCTGGCCTGTCCCACTAAAGTTTATGGGAGTCATGAAGGTTACTTAGCCAAGGTTGTAGCTATAGGGGGTGCAGAGGTAGAAATCACTACCAGGCTCAAGAGCCTAAAGTGCCCTAGACTGATTTGGGGGGCCCTTATTAAACCTCTTGGACCCTACCACCCATGAATACACTTGGCCTTTACCACTGAAGTTTATGGGAGTTATGAAGGTTGCTGAGTCAGGGGTGTAGCTATAGGGGTGCAGAAGTAGCCCTCACTACCAGGCTCAGGGGCCTAAAGTGCCCTAGACTGATTTGGGGGGCCCTTATTAAACCTCTTGGACGCTACCACCCATGAATACACTTGGGCTTTAACACTGAAGCTTATGGGAGTTCTGAAGACTGCAGAGTCAGGGGTGTTCCCACTATGGGCTTTGATGGCATATGACGTCAAAGTCTACTAGGTGCGGGTCTCGCCTCTGGAACCTTCACCTATGTCAGGAATGGGCCTCTCAAGTGTCAGCTCATGATGGAGATCCGGTCACGCTTGTGCACAATTCTCCATTCTGTTCTATGGGAGTTCCCAGTACAGGTAAGTGATCGGTTGGGCTGTATTAGGAACTCCCTAAGGACAGAATAGAGAGTCGCGTGCAAGCGTGACCGGTTCTCCATTCTGGGCCGACACTTTCGGGGTCCCGTTTTCCAAGATAGGTGCAGGTTCCAGAGGTGGGACCTTTCCCTATCAGACTGTGATGGTATACCCTATCAATATGCAAAGCTTATGGTGGAAACACCCCCTTTAATGGCTGCGGCCAACTCAGTCCACTTGTGTCATGTCCGTTCTTGGGTCGGGCTGTGATGGGTGTTGGATGGGACGGGTTCAGCGAATAGACAATTCCACCGTCCTATATTAGGCAGACTGGAAACCGAGCAGGAACGTGGGTGAGATTGGAGGGAGAATGGAGGAGGACCCTCCCAGGAATGTGGTGGCGAAACTTCTCAGGTGTTTAGGACAAGTGGTAATGAGAGCTGATAAGAGAAGTGGCTGCTGACATGAGGGTAAATACGCCGTCACCCGTGATCAATGTGCCCCGCCGCACGCTACGGCCGACGTCTGAGCTGCAGCCCGCGACAAAGTCCATGATCATGAATGTTCCAGGATTTAAAGGGTTTGTCCAGTTTTCGTCCCCTATTCCCCTCATTTATTATCAATGTCGCATCTGTTTTTTCCTTATCGTCTTCCAAGAGCTGGAACTTTTTTTTTCATCTACATAGTCCTATAACGTGTTTTTTTTTTGTTTTTTTTTATAGGACAATATGTACTTTTATAGAGCACCATTAACTGTTCCATATAATATAATGGGAAACCAACAAAAATTATTTGTGGGGTAGAATATGAAAAAAACAACTGCGGCATTTTTTTGTACTTTTTTCATGTTTATGGAGTTCCCTTTGAGGTTTACATCTTATTTGATTTTGGTGACCTTAAATTTCTATTGTTTTTTTTTTGTCGTTGGGTTTTACTTCTTTTAAAAAATAAAAGCGTATAATTTTTTAAAAAATTTACACTGCAACGACATTTTCTGAGACCAATAGCTTTTTTATTTTTCCACCTATGTACTTGAGTGAGGGCTCATTTTTTGCGGGCTGTAGTGGAGTTTTCATTGGTACCATTTGGGGAAACACACAACTTTTTGATCACTTTTTATTCCAATTTTTTGGGGAAGGAAGAGGTGATCATAAAACCAGTTTGGCATTTTTTTCTACGCCGTTCAGCATATAGAATGAATAATGTTCTATTTTAATAGATCGGACTATTACGGATGTAGCGATACCAATTATGTGTAACTTTTTCTGTTTTAGGGCATACTAGGAGCAGTAAGATGATCATGGTGGGATCCTACCTTAGGGCCCCCGGCTGCCATGATACCTGGTCGGCAACCCAAGATCTCATTACAAAGGCATCAATTGGGTACCGCACTGAATCGTAGCACCATCTTTTAACCATATAGAGGTTGTAGTTACTGCGTCATCTAAGTGGTTAAATGGCCGGGGTCAGCGCTATCTCCGACCCTGGATGCCAGCGGCAGATCCTGGTTGTTACTGCTGTTATCTGCCCGCTCCCTACACCATTGACATTAGGACGTAAATGTGTAAACTTAGTCATTCTATGTAAAAAAGTTCTACAACTTCTTCATATAGTTTGAGTTTTAAAGGGGTTGTCTCACTACATTGATTCCTCTTACCTCAGTCCTGTTTTCTTGGTTTCATTTTGAATTCAGGGGTGTGTTTACTGGATTCCACTAGACTGCAGTAGAAACCAGGTCTGTAGCTATAGCAACTAGTGCTGACAGCCTATCATGACAGATTGAACAGGTCTGTAGCTATAGCGACCAGCGCTGGCAGCCTATGAGGAGAGAGAGAACAGGTCTGTAGCTATAGCAACTAGTGCTGACAGCCTATCATGACAGATTGAACAGGTCTGTAGCTATAGCAACTAGTGCTGACAGCCTATCATGACAGATTGAACAGGTCTGTAGTTATGGACCGCGCTGGCAGCCTAAGGAGAGAGAACGCTGTACTATAGGACCTGAGGAGCTGATGCAGCCCATACAAGGGGGGATATCTAGGAATAGGTAGGACACTGATAATGGACATGTATTGCAAAGTGACTTGTTTTTGCAAGATCTTTAACATAAAAAGCAGCAATCCTTGTAGTGAGGCAACCCCTTTAATGTGTGAGCATTTCTAGATCTCTGCTTGCTGTCAATGAATGAGTCCTTTTTTCCCTTTTTCTTACAATCACAGGTACATACCTAATACTTTTTACTGCTGAGGGTCTTACAGTTGTAGCCAGCCTATGCAATTGTCTGTGAGGGGAACATCCTGGACCCCAGATTAAAATATTTTACCTGCACTATAAAGAGGGATAATTTCTACTCTGGAGGGAGGGGGCACCATAAAGGTGAAGGGAAACTTAAAGGCCATGCAATTCGCCATGGAAAATAAAATATTCAAATACGCTCTAGGGTAGAGAGCTAGCACTCTGGAGACTCCTATTGGAAATTACATCCCTTTAAGTCACATCTGACCCTATAAAGAGCCTTGAAACATAACTGGGGATTTTAAGCCAAACCATGAAGTCCTCCAAAAGGAGAACTTTCTTATTTGCAAACAGTTGTTTTGGGGTTTTTTCTTCACCGTAACCCTGTTCTCTACTAACGATAAGCAGACGCCCAAAAACAGCTGTCTATAGCTCGCCTCCCTGTATAGAGGAATTAATGGCTTGGCTTAAAATCCCCAGTCCTGTTTCAAGGCTCTTTAAGGAGTCGAATGTGACTTTAAGGAAAACTACTTCTAATGGGTGGTGCCAGCGACCTTGCTTTCTTTTCTAGAGCTTATCTGAATCTTTCCCATAAAGCACTGCATGGTCTATGAGTCTCCAAACACATTTATAATGCTCCTCCTGAAGGAGAAACCTAATCCTTTTACAGCTACAATACAGAAATCTTACCCAACAGGACCCTAATCTGCACTGACAACGCCCTGACTTTCTGTATGGAGTTACTGGTTTAGCTTAAAATCCCTAGTCATATTTCAAGGCTTTTAAAGGAATCAGATGTGACTTTAAAGGACGCTGCTTCCAATAGGTGGCACCAAAGACCTAACTCTTGTCCCCAGAGCTTATTTAAACATATATTGGTAAAATGTCTAATTTGCAAGTCTGTAATACCACAGACTGAACATTGTGACATCACCATGAGTGGTACCAAAAAAAACAAATCACCTTTGCTGCATTGGTACATGGTGTATATGGAGATTACATGTTTTAAATGTATTTTGAGATTGTAATAGATAGACAGTACATGAATGACCATCTAATTGACCTCTTCCCTTCTGTCTTTTTTTGTTTAGTTCCCCTTGTGTTAAGGAGCTGCGCAGAGTTCATCGAGAAGCACGGGGTTGTGGACGGTATCTATCGCTTATCAGGAGTTACATCTAATATTCAGAAGCTAAGGTAACTCAAACAAAGGGCTTCCTTCCTATTTACTGACATACATTCATTTTAACTGGCAGATAATACTGGGCTGGGAAGCAGGAGAACAATTAGCAGGTCCAGCAAACCTGTCTTTTGTTTTCAGAGGTGGCGCTATTGCATTGAAGTCTATAGAATAATTGGCCTTCTGCTAAGTGGTGAAAGGGGGTATTGCAATGCAATTTCATCAGAAGTTTTACCGTATCTTACTTAATTTTAGTGACATTTTCTTGCTTCGTTTGACGGACACGGACAAAATAGTGAATAAAAGTTAAAGTCCAATAATATCTGTTCTCATTTGCACTTATGCAGTTCTGTGTAGAAATAAAGGTGCGAAAACTGGCCGTTGCTTTACTGCAAATTTCCACAATATTAAAGGGGTTGTCTCACTACATTGATTGATTGGTTTTCCTTGGTTTCATTTTGAAGTCAGGGGCGTGTTTACTGGCTTCTACTAGGCTGTAGTAGGAGCCAAGTCTGTAGCTATAGCAACCAGAGTTGGCAGCCTATCAGGAGAGATTGAACAGGTCTGTAGCTATAGCGACCAGTGTTGACAGCCTATCAGGAGAGATTGAACAGGTCTGTAGCTATAGCAACCAGTGCTGGCAGCCTATCAGGAGAGATAGAACAGGTCTGTAACTATTGCAGCCAGTGCTGGCAGCCTATCAGGAGAGATAGAACAGGTCCATAGCTATATACAATTTAGTATTGCTCGACACACCTGATATCATACCACATAGGTGCTCGGTATAAATGAACAATCACTAGCATTAAGTATATACCCGCACACAAGAATTTCTAATCGTTATTACAAAACTTTATTAACATCATCCATTTGATATCCAAAATGAGATTTCATACAGTACAGCGACTGCTTCATACATATATTCGGTATCCAAAATGAAGTCTCATGCAGTATAGCGACTGATTCATACATATAAAACGTTTTCGGTTCTCATAGGACCTTCATCAGATAAGTCCGCTTCTTGTATAATTCTTAATTTACATAGAGGCGCAGGCAACAAATAATAATGAAGAGTTAAGGCGTAAGCTCTGCCACATGGAAAGGTAATGAGAGAGGCGCCTCTCTCATTACCTTTCCATGTGGCGGACTTACGCTTTAACTCTTCATTATTATCTGTGCCTGCGCCTCTATGCAAATTAAGAATATACAAGAAGCGACTTATCTGATGAAGGTCCTATGAGAACCGAAAACGTTTATATGTATGAATCAGTCGCTATACTGCATGAGACTTCATTTTGGATTCCGTATATATGTATGAAGCTTCGCTGTACTGTATGAAATCTCATTTTGGATATCAAATGGATGATGTTAATAAAGTTTTGTAATAACGATTAGTAATTCTTGTGTGCGGGTATATACTTAGGTCTGTAGCTATAGCAGCCAGTGCTGGCAGCCTATCATGAGGGATTGAACAGGTCTGTAGCTATAGCAATCAGCGCTGGCAGCCTATCAGGAGAGATAGAACAGGTCTGTAGCTATAGCAGCCAGTGCTGGCAGCCTATCATGAGGGATTGAACAGGTCCATAGCTATAGTAACCAGTGCTGGCAGCCTATCAGGAGAGATAAAAAAAGGTCTATAGCTATAGCAGCCAGTGCTGGCAGCCTATCATGAGGGATGGAACAGGTCGGTAGCTATAGCAACCAGTGCTGGCAGCCTTTCATCAGAGATTGAACAGATCTTTAGCTATACCAACCAGTGCTGGCAGCCTATCATGAGAGACTGAACAGGTCTGTAGCTATAATGACCTGAGGAGCTGATGTAGCCCATACAAGAGGGGATATCTAGGAATAGGTAGGACACTGCTAATGGACACATATTGCAAAGTGACTTGTTTTTGGAAGATCTTTAACATAAAAAGCAGAAATCCTTGTAGTGAGACAACCCCTTTAATTCAGTTTTAAAACATAATGAGAACAATCCTGGATAATTCCCAATGTAATTCACTATGTGTATGGGTGTCCTAAATCTGAGCTTTTGCCACCTGCGGTGCTTTACCTCCCTGATGAAGAAGGTGAGATGGGCTGCTTGGGCGAAGAGATCCCACCTCAGCCTTCACCATTGGACAGGGGGTTGACGCCCAAAATGAGTCTTAGCCCTCACATTAAAAGTGTTGCCTGCAAAAAGTTGCCGCCTTGGGCAGATGCCTCCATATCTATGCCACTGGCTATAATCACTGCAGGGGAACTGCCTGGCTGGCAATGGCCTTCACTGGCAAAATCATCTGTCTCCGGAGGGTCCTAAAAGTGTGACACAAGGATGGTCAACTGATCTCCCCAGCGCTCAGACTGTAGAAAGAAATTAGGCTAGGGTCCCAAATGGCTTAAACCAGACTGCTACAGTCTGTGATATATAAGGTTATATAATAGAGGAGAGAAGCTGAGCTCTGAGATATATAGGGTTATATGATAGAGGAGCTGAGCTCTGTGATATATTTAGTGTTATATGATAGAGGAGCTGAGCTCTGTGATATATAGGGTTATATGATAGATGGAGAGGAGCTGAGCTCTGTGATATATAGGGATATATGATAGAGGAGAGAAGCTGAGCTCTGTGATATATAGGGTTATATGATAGAGGAGAGAAGCTGAGCTCTGTGATATATAGGGTTATATGATAGAGGAGAGAAGCTGAGCTCTGTGATATATAGGGTTATATGATAGAGGAGAGAAGCTGAGCTCTGTGATATATAGGGTTATATGATAGAGGAGAGGAGCTGAGCTCTGTGATATATAGGATTATATGATAGAGGAGCTGAGCTCTGTGATATATTGGGTTATATGCTAGAGGAGCTGAGCTCTGTGATATCTAGGATTATATGATAGAGGAGCTGAGCTCTGTGATATATGGGGGTTATATGATAGAGGAGAGGAGCTGAGCTCTGTGATATATAGGGTTAATATGATAGAGGAGAGGAGCTGAGCTCTGTTAATAAATAGGATTATATGATAGAGGAAGAGGAGCTAAGCTCTGTGATATATAGGGTTATATTGTAGAGGAGAGGAGCTGAGCTCTGTGATATATAGGGTTATATGATAGAGGGAGAGAAGCTGAGCCTGTGATATATAGGGTTATATGATAGAGGAGAAAAGCTGAGCTCTGTGATATATAGGGTTATATGATAGAGGAGAGAAGCTGAGCTCTGTAATATATAGGGTTATATCAGAAAGGAGAGAAGCTGAGCTCTGTGATAGATAGGGTTATATGATAGAGGAGAGAAGCTGAGCTCTGTGATATATAGGGTTATATAAACAGGGAGAGAAGCTGAGCTCTGTGATATATAGGGTTATATGATAGAAGGAGAGAAGCTGAGCTCTGTGATATATAGGGTTATATGATAGAGGAGAGAAGCTGAGCTCTGTGATATATAGGGATATATGATAGAAGAGAGAAGCTGATTTTCTTTTCTATATTCCACCTAATAAATCAAAGTAAAAAGTAGTAATACAAAATCTTACAGATTTGCCTGTCGTTTCCGTTCATTATCAAGGCAGTTCTAATCACTTAATAGTTTTTCAAGTCTAATATTATCTGGGCCATAACATAGGCCTAATGTAATATAGGTCAGTGTTCTTCATCTGTCTGTAGCACTGGGTAGGCTGAAATAATTGGGTCTGCTTACACAGGGACATGGGTGACCGACTGCCCTCCTGGCCCATTAATGTGATTGCCATCCGGCTTATAATTACCAGTTATTAATAGCGTCAGTACCTAAGGGGAAAAATCTGCAGAAAATACATTAGAATTAATAATTGCTGTAAGGTGAGATGAGCTCCGTGTGGCACGGGAGCATTGTCTTAAAGTTTAAAAGTAGGTGATAATCATCCTTGTGTTATACTACAACCCCCATCAGTGGCAGCGGCTGCCGATCCTATGACTATCATTTGTCATACTGTCTACTGAGAAGTGGCACAACAAACAGTATCAGCCATGACAGGCATAGATACAATGGATCTTGTATATGAAAACTGTCCAACAGTAAGACGGTCTTTGTTGTCCATAGCAACCAATCAGAGCTCATAGCAACCAGTCAGAGCTCACAGTAACCAATCAAAGCCCATAGCAACCAGTCAGAGCCCATAGCAACCAGTCAGAGCTCATAGCAACCAGTCAGAGCCCATAGTAACCAGTCAGAGCCCATAGTAACCAGTCAGAGCCCATAGCAACCAGTCAGAGCTCATAGCAACCAGTCAGAGCTCATAGCAACCAGTCACAGCCCATAGCAACCAATCAGAGCCCATAGCAACCAGTCAGAGCTCATAGCAACCAGTCAGAGCTCATAGCAACCAATCAGAGCCCATAGCAACCAAATTCTGCCCAAAGTGTCAGTATTCTGTGTGGCCTCCATTATTTTCCAGCACTGCCTTAACTCTCTTGGACATGGAGGTCACTAGAGCTTCACCGGGTGCAGCCACTGGAATCCTCTTCCCTCCTCTATGACAACATCACGGAGCTGGTGGATGGTAGAGACCTTGTGCTCCTCCACCTTCTGTTTGAGGAGGCCCCACAGATGCTCCATAGGGTTTAGGTCTGGAGACGCTTGGCCAGTCCAGCACCTTTACCCTCATTCACTTTAGGGCGGCAGTGGACGTCTTGGAGGTGTTTGGGGTCATTATCATGTTGGATACTGCCCTGCGGCCCAGAAGGGAGGGGATCATGCTCTGCTTCAGGATGTCACAGGACATGTTGGTGTCATGCTTCCTTCAATGAACTGTAGCTCCCACAGCCGGCAATCATGCAGCCCCAAACCATGACCCTCCCACCACCATGCTTGACTGTAGGCAGACACACTTGTCTTTGTACTCCTCACCTGGTTGCTGCCACACACACACGTTTAACACCATCAGAACCAAATAAGTTTCTCTTGGTCTCATCAGAGCACAGAACATGGTTCCAGTAATCCATGTCCTTAGTCTGCTTGTCTTCAGCAAACTGTTTGCAAGCTTTCTTGTGCATCATCTTCAGAAGAGATTTTCTTTGGGAACGACAGCCATGCAGACCAATGTGATGCAGTGTGCGGTGTATGGCGTGAGCACTGACAGACTGACCCTCCACCCCTGTAACCTCTGCAGCAATGCTGGCAGCACTTATCACTGGATATGACACTGAGTATGTGCTATTAACCTCTTTGGTCAACCATGGTGAGGTCTGTTCTGAGTGGAACCTGTCTTGTTAAACCGCTGTATGGTCTTGGCCCCCGCGCTGCAGCTCAGTGTCAGGGTGTGGCCCCGCGCTGCAGCTCAGTGTCAGGGTGCTGGCCTCCGCGCTGCAGCTCAGTGTCAGGGTGTTGGCCCCCGCGCTGCAGCTCAGTGTCAGGGTGTTGGCCCCCCACGCTGCAGCTCAGTGTCAGGGTGTTTGCCCCCTGCGCTGCAGCTCAGTGTCAGGGTGTGGCCTCCGCACTGCAGCTCAGTGTCAGGGTGCTGGCCCAGCGCTACTGCCATCTGTTAGGGTGCTGGCCCCGCGCTGCAGCTCAGTGTCGGGGTGGCTGGCCCCCGCGCTGCAGCTAAAGTGTCAGGGTGTTGGCCCCCGCCGCTGGCCGCTCAGTATCAGGGTGTTGGCCCCGCGCTGAGCCCAGTGTCAGGGTTTTGGGGCCCCCGGGGCTGAGCTCAGTGTCAGGGTGTTGGCTTCTTCTTATAGCCTCGGCCATCTTTATGTAGAGCAACAATTCTTTCTTTCAGATCCTCAGACAGTTCTTTGCCATGAGGAGCCATGTTGAACTTTTAGTGACCAGTATGAGAAAATGTGAGAGCAAGAATACCAAATTTAACACACCTGCTCCTAATTCACACCTGAGACCTTGTAACATTAACAAGTCACATGACACAGTGGAGGGAAGATGGCAAATTGGGCACGATTTGTCCATTGTCACTCAGGAGTGTACTTACTTTTGTTGTCACTCGGGTTTATTCACTTTTGTTGTCACTCAGGGGTGTCCTCACTTTTCTTGTCACTTAGGGGTGCACTCACTTTTGTTGTCACTTAGGGGTGTCCTCACTTTTGTTGCCAGTGGTTTAGACATTGATAGCTATGCTAAGTAATTTTGAGGACACCACCAAATTTCCCCTGTTATACAAGCCGTGCACTGACTACTTTATATTGTATCAGTGTCAGATCCTCAGTTTTGTCCCATGAAAAGATATAATACAATATTTACAAAAATGTGTGATACGGTCTGGGATGAGCACCCAGCACTTCACTCCTCATCACTCCTCGGGCAGGGTCTCACCCTGTTATGTGTGTATTTTGCAGGCAGGAGTTTGGCTCTGACCAATGTCCGGACCTGACGAGAGAAGTCTACCTCCAGGACATTCACTGCGTGGGGTCCCTGTGCAAGCTATACTTCCGGGAGCTGCCCAACCCGCTGCTCACCTTCCAGCTCTATGCCAAGTTCACGGTAAGAGAGCCTCTGCGCCCTGCCAGGATGTGTTACAAGAGGGATCCCGCTGCTGTCTGTGTGTCTGGCTGATCCATACAGCATACTTACCAACCCTCCCTGATCGTCAGGGAGACTCGCTGAAAAAGGGGAGTCCTCCCGATCTCCCTGAAGAGTTGGTAAATCTCCTGCCCTGGTAGGTTTGATACCAATCTGGTAAACCACCGGCAAGGACGGTTTTACTGCCGGGGGCCAGAGCCGGTATTTTATTTGTACCGGCCATGTCAAGTACTGGTAACTTTTAGAATACACTCTTGGGCAGCTTATTAGGGCTTATATGTTCACACGCTTTATTTGGACGCCGTTTGAACGCTGATTTTTCCGTTTCCAAAACAACATCAAAACCTTGTCTGATGAGGTTTGGACGAGGTTTACACCAATACAAATCAATAGCCAGGGCAAAAACCATGGCGAAAAATGCTCCAAAAATTTGTGCAGCATATATGGCTGAAAAGGGGCCAAACAGTCACAAGTTGTCAATGTTCGGTCGGTTTTAGCCTAAGCCTATATGGCAGCTAAACCACTTTATACAGCTGAGGACTTTCCTACTGGCTGTAGGTAGTTCTGTATATAGTGGTGGTGTCAGGGTAAAGCATCATGAGACACTGCCCTGACATCACTTGGTGCAGAGGGGATACATTGTAGCTCGGCTCTGAAGCTGATTGATGTGCTGTTCCCAGCTTGGATGCTGGTTAGGAGATCCAACGTCCAGTAAAGCTGAAGGATACCACATCTCTTATCAGCTTTCCTCCAAAGCTGTCACACAGATGTGACAATGGGGTGTGGCTTTGTGCAAAAGAGGGTGTGTCATGTTAAACAGGGGGTACGACCCACTCACACCATCAGGGCGAGAAGCTGCAATTCAGAATCTCCTTGAAAGCCACTTCCAAAAGTTCACAAGAATGCTATAAAGTCATACACAGATATCCATGCATATTGTCATACGCATACATATAGGCATACACATAATACACATAAAGTCATACACATACCTACAGGCATACAAATACATTCTAACATACAGACACGCATGCATATAGGCATACAATAAATAAGGTCTGAAAAATATAATATTTATGTGTGTATTAATATGTGTTATAAAATATTTTATTATGCTTTAGTCATCCACAATCTTTGTGTGTGTGGTGTGTATTTATATTATATTTATAATATATATATTTTAAATATATATGTTTGTTGTGATTAATATATTTTATATATACACCACACAATTTACATACAGGTACACATCATCCATACATATACATAGGCATAGAAATACATGTAGCCATGCACATACAGGCGCCCGATCAATACATCATACACATAATACTTGCAAACATACATCCACACATATAGCATCATTTCATCCATATTTTAGCTTTATCCTACATCCATCACACATACACGCGTGTTAATTATATATATATATAATAATATAATTATATATATATATATAGATATATTTAGATATATAGATAGATAGATAGATAGATATGGGTATAAAGATAGATATGAGGATAGATAGATATACACATACATAAAGTGCCTTGCGAAAGTGTTCGGCCCCCTTGAACTTTTCAACCTTTTGCCACATTTCAGGCTTCAAACAAAGATATAAAAGGGTTTAATTTTTTTGATGAAGAATCAACAAAAAGGGGACACAATTGTGAAGTGGAACGAAAATTGATTGGATATTTATACTTTTGTAAAAAATTAAAAACTGAAAAGCGGGGCGTGCAATATTATTCGGCCCCTTTACTTTCAGTGCAGCAAACTCACTTCAGAAGTCCAGTGAGGATCTCTGAATGATCCAATGTTGTCCTAAATGACTGATGATGATAATATATAATCCCCTGTGTGTAATCAAGTCTCCGTATAAATGCACCTGCTCTGTGATAGTCTCAGGGTTCTGTTGAAAGCACGGGAGAGCATCATGAAGACCAAGAACACCAGGCGGGTCCCGTACTGTTGTGGAGAAGTTTAAAGCCGGATTCGGATACAAAAAAGATTTCCCAAACTTTAAACATCCCAAGAGCAGTGTGCAAGCGATCATATTGAAATGGAAGGAGGATCAGACCACTGCAAATCTACCAAGACCCGGCCGCCCTCAAACTTTCATCTCAAACAAGGAGAAGATGACAGAGATGCAGCCAAGGGCCCATGATCACTCTGGATGAACTGCAAGGAGATCTACGTGAGGTGGGAGAGTCTGTCCATAGGACAACAATCAGTGGTACACTGCAAAAATCTGGCCTTTATGGAAGAGGCAAGAAGAAGACATTTTTCAAAGATATCCATAAAAAGTCTGGTTTACAGTTTGGCACAAGCCGCCCGGGGAAAAACCAAAATGTGGAAGAAGGGGCCCCCTGGGAGACCCCAAACATGTGGAAGAAGGGCTTGCTCAGAGGAAACCAAAAAACCAACTTTTTGGCCACAATGCAAAACGATATGTTTTTGGGGTAAAAAACAACACAGCTTATCCCCTGAAAACCCATCCCCACTGTCACACATGGTGGGGGCAGCATCATGAAGACCAAAGAACACACCATCCCCACTGTCACACATGGCAGGGGCAGCATCATGAAGACCAGGGAGCACACCATCCCCACTGTCACACATGGTGGAGGCAGCATCATGGTTTGGGCTTTTCTTCAGCAGGGACAGGGAAGATGGTTAAAATTGATGGGAAGATGGATGGAGCCAAATCCCGGACCCATTCTGGAAGAAAACCTGTTTGAAGTCTGCAAAAAACCTGAGACTGGGAGGAGATTTATCTTCCAACAAGACAAATGATCCCAAACATAAAGCAAAATCTACAATGGAAGGTTCACAAATAACCGTCCAGGTGTTAGAATGGCCGAGTCACAGTCCAGACCTGAATCCAATGGAGAATCTGTGGAAAGAGCTGAAAACTGCTGTTTACAAACGTCTCCATCCAACCTCACTGAGCTCCACTGTTCACAAACGCTCTCCAATCCAACCTCACTGAGCTCCAGCTGCTTCACAAACGCCTCTCCATCCAACCTCACTGAGCTCCAGCTGTCCAAACGCTCTCCATCCAACCTCACTGAGCTCAGCTGTTCACAAACGCTCTCCATCCAACCTCACTGAGCTCCAGCTGTTCACAAACGCTCTCCATCCAACCTCATGGAGGGTCACAAAAACTCTTTCCAACAATACGCTCTCCATCCAACCTCACTGGCTCCAGCTGTTCACAAACGCTCTCCATCCAACCGTCACCCGTCTACCAACCCAGCTGTTCACAAAAAGCTCTCCATCCAACCTACTGAGCTCCAGCTTTCTCACAAAAGCTTCCATCCAACCTCACTGAGCTCCAGCTGTCACAAACGCTCTCCAAACCAACCTCACTGAACTCCAGCTGTTCACAAAAGCTCTCCATCCAACCTCCTGAGCTCCAGGCTTTCCCCAAACGCTTTCCATCCAACCTCACTGAGCTCCAGTGTTCACAAACGCTCTCATCCAAAACCCCACTGAGCCCGTTCACAAACGCTCTCCTATCCAACCTCCTAGCTCCAGCTGTCACAAACGCCTCCATCCAACCTCACTGAGCTCAGTGTTCACAACCTCTCATCCAACCTCACTGATCCCGCGTTCAAAACCTCTCCATCCAACCTCACTGAGCTCCAGCTGTGGCCAAGGAAGAATGGGCAAGAATTTCAGTCTCTCTCGATGTGCAAAACGGATAGAGACAAACCCCAAGTGACTTGCCGCTGTAATCGCAGCAAAAGGTGGTGCTACAAAGTATGAACTTATGGGGCCGAATAATATTTTCACGCCCCACTTTTCAGTTTTTTATTTTTTTTCAAAGTTTTAAATATCAATTAAATTTCGTTCCACTTTTACAATTGTTTTCCCATTGTTGTTGATTCTTAACACAAAAATTAAAATTTTATATCTTTATGTTTGAAACCTGAAATGTGGCAAAGGGGGCCGAATACTTTCGCAAGGCACTGTATGTACATTCAGGCATACAGACATACATCCACACATAGCCATACACATACGGACGTACATACAGTCAGAGCAGAAGTACCAGACTTTTCTGCTATTTTTATATTAGTATTTCTGGACCACTGGTGCCAGATTAAGGGAATTTGACTTTTTATGAAACATGAACCTTTTGTATACACTGTGATGCTTCACAATCCTTCAGGTACTGCCATCTCCGGAGAGAAGGCCGGCAGTCGGAGAATTAGAGGAGATGAGATATAGAGGGTGGTGGGTTTGGAGGCTGTCGGAGGTTATTATAGGGAGTGTCCTCTTTTATTGGCACTTTGTCAGAGTTATATTAGGGAGAAGGCACTACCTCATCAGGTCACGCTGGCTGCTCTTCACCTGCGGAATATCAATGGCTAGGGTTGTGCTTCAGATTCAGGTCAAACTCAACCCAAATCATACTGTTTTGAGTCAGCTCATAAATTGCCTATAACCATAAGCCTGACCCTAGTTGGGGCTAGGGTTTTTTTTTAGGTATTTTTAGGGTTAACTGATCTCTCTGGGGCACTTCTGTCCAGATATCACTTCCAGTCCTGCAGAACATTAGGTCAGAAGTGATGTCTGAGCGCCAGCGCCCTTAGAAGCACTGTAGAAAGGTAAGTTAACTCTAGAAAGGCCTAAAAACACAATTTAGGGTTCTGGGTCCAACAGTACTGTTGCTCCAACATCCCTTCTAGGTCTGTAGCACATAAGGCACTGGTGGCCTAAAAGTGCTGCGGAGAGGTAAGTTACCCCTAAATACCAAACTTAGGGTTAGGGTTGCAGGTCTACCAGCTCTGTTGCTTTGACATCACTTCTGCTCCAGAGTCCTTTCTGGTAACATGGCACATGGGACTAGAAGGGATGATGTTGGAGTGATGCTTCTGGTGGACCCAAAAGCGCTGTTCAGGGGGGTCATCTCTAAAAACCCTACTTACAGTCAATGTTCTTGGTCCTCCAGCTCAGATGATTTGATGTCACTTTTGCTCAGTCGTCAGTTCCATGGTTCCATGGCACATGGGGCTGGAATTTACAGAGCAATGATCCTGGTGGACCTAAAAGTGCTGGGGAGGAGAGAGGTAAGTTAACTCTAAAAGGCCTAAAAGTCTTAATTGGGATTAGGGTTCTGGGTCCACCGGAACTGTTGCTTCGACGCCACTTCCACTCGTCACTTAAAGTCTCATGGCACATTAGGCCAGAAGTCATGCCTGAGGTACGGTGCTGGTGGACCCAGAAGCTCTGTTGAGAGGTAAATTAAATCTACAAAGGTCTAAAAACCCTAATTAGGGTTAGGGTTCTGGGTCCAGCGGTTCAGTTGCTTTGATATCACTTCTACTCCAATGTCACTTCTGGTCCCACTTCACATTAGGCCTGAAATGGCATCGGAGCAATGAAGCCATTGGACCTAGAAGTGCTGCAGAGAGGCAGATTAACCCTAAAAAGTCTACTTAGGGTTAATGTTCCAGGTCCACCAGCTCCTTAGCTCTGATGTAACTTCCCGTCCTATGACACATTAGGTTGAAAACGACGTCAGAGCAGATTTGACATTGGAGTAACAGCACCGATGGATGTGGAAGTGCCACAGAGTGGTAGGTTAAAGGGGGTGTCTCACTACATTGGTTCATCTCACCTCAGTCCTATTTTCTTGGTTCAATTTTGAATTCAGGGGCATGTTTATTGGTTTCCAGTAGGCTGCAGTAGAAGCCAGGTCTATAGCTATTGCGACCAGTGCTGGCACCCTATCAGAAGAGATTGAACAGGTCTGTAGCTATAGCAACCAGCGCTGGCAGCCTATCAGGAGAGATCAAACAGGTCTGTAGCTATAGCAACCAGTGATGGCAGCCTATCAGAATAGATCAAACAGGTCTGTAGCTATAGCAACCAGCGCTGGCAGCCTATCGGGAGAGATTGAACAGGTCTTTTAGCTATAGCAACTCAGTGTGGCGCTATCAGGGGAGGGTCGAACAGGTCTGTAGCTATAGCAACTAGTTCTGGCAGCCTATCAGGAAAGATTAACCGGGTCTGTAGCTATAGTGACCTGAGGGGCTGATGCAGCCAATACAATAGGGATATCTAGGAATAGGTAGGACACTGGTAAGGGAAAAATATTGAAAAGTGACTTGTTTTTACAAGACCCTTAAATAAAAAAAGCGGGAAATCCTGTAGCGAGACAACCCCTTTAAACCTAAATACCCTAATTAGGTTTGGGATAGGGATGTCCTGAAACCGAATGTTTTTTACAAGGTCAGTCTAACCAGTGATGAACCGAACAGGGATAGATTTGCGCAACACTATCTATGGACTTTTTCTAGGGCCCCCTTGTTCGGGGATAGCCCAGGGTAAATGTAGTTTTAAACCCAGAGGTCCCTGACTTTTGCCTTTTTTTAAAAAGCTTGTGCAAAATTTACTGGGTTTTAAAAGGGGTTCGCCACGAGGGGGAAAAAGATGGCCGCCCTTTAAAGCCCCGACTGGGGAGGGGGCCCCGTTTTGCATAGTATTTCCCCTTTCTGTTTTTGGGAGTTCTGAGTACGCCCAGCGGTGCGTTTGGCTTGCTGGGAAATTTCCCCCAAAGGAGAATGGAGAGTGTGGAAAAGTGAACCAGTTTTAGTTGCAAAGTGATTTTTGGGAGCCTGTTCTCTGTGTGGGTCCCACCTCTGGATTGCACCTAGGGGAAATGACTTTCCCGAGTGACCCCTGGATCCTTTGCTATTGAAAACCTTAAGTAGTTGTTTCCTGGTTAAGTATGCGGGACCTCCTGACTCTAGTACATTGCCGCTGCTCCCCTGGCCTCCTATCCCTATGTATAATGTATGTCAGGAGTCCCCTTGGGTTTCTTATCCCTCTATTTTCTTGCAGTTTTTTCACAATTCTTTATAGCCTGGTATTTAAAGCGTTTTTCACCTGAGACCCCCCCCCCCCCTTCCCCTTTATGTGAAGATTCTTCCTAAATACCATAGACCTTCCATACTGCGTCCTTCATAAATCCCAACCCCCATATTGTATGTTCTATAATGTGTATCTATCTTCTCAAATTATACTATCTATCTATCATCTATCTATCTATTTTATATTTTCTATCTTTTTTCTATCTATCTTTTTTATTTTTCTATCTCATATCTATCTTCTATATCTATCTAAATTTTTTATTATTAAACTATTTATCTATCTATTATTATCTTCTATTTTCCCTATTATCTATCTAATACAATTAAAACTATTTCTATCTAAACCCCATCTATTAAAATACCCATCTTCTTATTATCCCTTTTATCACTTCCCATTTTCTTTTGTCAATCTATCTATCTATTATCTATATCATATTTTCCTTCTCATATCTTCTTTCATATCTATCTTCTCTCAATCTAATTTTATTTTCTTTT